>LR991072.1:19108086-19348086 GCA_905163555.1 Notocelia uddmanniana
CCTCGTACGGACCCGCCCTCGGGCACGTCCACGGCCAGCCCGAGGTCGGAGATGCGCACGTGGCCCGCGTCGTCCAGCAGGATGTTCTCGGGCTTGCAGTCCCTGGAACACGACCTATTTTATAACTAAGTAACCAGGCGCGGGTTAATGGGACAACAGGGTGGTGATTGGGTAAAAAAAATTCACGTCATGTGGAACTGAAACAGGATATATATACAATATTTTTGTTTTTTTTTTCTTGCTATATAAGGCATATAACTGACGGAATAATTATATATTTTATATAATTATCCACTTTAACAGGATTTTTTACCTTTTTAACAGGATTAAACAGGATTATCAATTCGCTTTAAGCGATAATCCGGAATTGGACGGCAATGAATCGTTACAGGGACTATAGTGAGTCGGGGTGGGCTGACCTGTAGACGATGCCCATGCGGTGCAGGTGCTCGAGGCCGCACGCGACCTGCGCGGCGTAGAAGCGCGCGCGCTCCAGCCCCAGCCCCGTGTCCGCGCCGCACATGTTGTAGATGTGGAATTTCAGGTCGCCGCCTAAAATCCGAAATAACTGTTATTATAATCGTTACTTCCATGACCGAAGACCACCTCCCGCAACATCAGCGCGACCCTTCTCAGATCGACAGTCCGCCTCGTGTGAAGGCCCTGCAGTATCCTATAGGTGCATACGGGAACGCAATTATCACTATTGAAATATGCTTTATTATGACTGTAAATTAACAGGATATAAGCAACGAACGTAACTGGCCTATCCAGGACATTTCTCGTCTAACCGCACCTAACTAAGTTCACACCGGTGGCCAGCAGTGGGCTTTGGTGTATTTCGGAATGCAGGGTTGATCTAAGCTAATTGGAAAGATTTAACCTATGTAATAGAAACTGAAATGGAACAACAGTCGGCGATTTCCAGTATCCTAACAACTGTGCCAATGTGATTAGCATTATCAGCTTTCTTCAAGATCCGACGTCCATCCATGAAGTACACTCCTTTCAGTCACCACTACTATCGTTTAACACTTTAACCAACATCACCTGTTCTATCAGACAAAGTGACAATGTAAATTAATGAACAACTTCTTCTTGCTAATCAGAGTTGAAATTGCGGGTTCTTTTTTGACGTAACTGCTTCGTGTATTCTGTGTGGAGCTGTGGGAGGAAAAAGAAGTCGAGGAAGATCACTGACCTGTTAGACAGATGCCGTAAAGGAAATTAATGAACAAAAACTCATGCAGACCTCTATCCAAATGGCCGAGAACCGAGAGGCATGGGGGGCAATAGTGCGCAAAGTGACGGCCTCGTGTAGTCACGACCCTCAGTCAGGAGGATGCAACGAAGAAGTGTAGGTGTAGATGTAGCTCACCGTTCATGATGGTGAGCACCAGACAGAGCGCGTCCTTGGTCTCGTACGCGTAGGCGAGGTTGACGACGAAGCGCGAGTTGATGCGCTGCAGGATCTGCTTCTCGATGAGCACCATGGCCTCGCCCTTGCGCTTCTTAATGCGTTTCTTCTCCAGCTTCTTGCACGCGTACATCTTTCCCGTCGCGCGCACCTGCAATGTTAAAATTATCTTCAAACATGATACGATACGAAGGCGAGGGTTTGCCAGTCCCAGACATTAAATTATGACTCTTTGAGATAGGTACATAGACTAATAAACCGCTTAATGAAAGAGAAATATGAATAAAAAATAATAATTGACCAAGTCAAGTAAAGGTCACCGTTTCATCAGCTTCGGCATAAATGATATCTGCATATGTGAGTAGGTTTGATAATTTTAGCATTTTTTGTCGATCAGTTTTAAAAATTTTTGAAATATGTCTACAGCTCACAGAACCACTAGTATTCATCAGGCAATGAACCGATGGCCGTTGAGGGGAAAAGGTTCTCGAGTGGCGACCACGTACCACGCGACGCGGCGTGGGTAGGCCCCCACAAGGTGGACTGTACTGATGACCTGGTAAAGGTCGAGGGAGTCCGCTGCATGCGGGTGGCGCAGGACCAGTCAGTCTTCGAGGCACTTTTTAAGGGAGGCTTATGTCCAGCAGTGGAAGTCCCTCGGCTGATATGAGGACGTTGATGCGGAGTGGCGGAGTACCGACCTGGCAGGCGCAGACCTCGCCGAAGCCGCCCTTGCCGAGCACGCGGTACATGCGGAACGTGTGCTGCGTGACGGGCTGCGCCTCGAGCCACTTCCACTGCAGGTAGCGGTGGAAGTACATCGACCGCTCGAACTCCGAGAAGGGCGTGCCCGCCAGGAAGTTCTTCACGCATCGTATGCACGTGCCGAAGATGTCTTTTGCGCCGGCTGGAAACAAACAAAGATGGTCCTAAATTTCAAAATAAAAGGGAAAACTTGAAAAATTTTGTGCTCCGAGCAGGATTCGAAGCTGCCACATCCTGGCATACGCGGCCAATCGCTTTAGCCAAATGAGCTACCGGAACAATCTGCAAATCTTTCAGTAGTTCCCTCTTGCAACGCCTTAGGAAGTTCGTTAGCAAGCGTTACTGCTTAGTAAAAAAATAGTTTAAACAACAATTATAATTTATAAATATTTTTTACACCTTATATGCTGCTCTAGGTTAGTTTTAGAGAATGTAAAATCGTGAGGAAGCTCGTCGAAGTCGTGGAATCGATGCAACAAATTGCTCTTTGTTCAACAATTGAAGGGCTCAGGTCACCGTGCTCCGTCAGGTGGAGGTGGCCTCGCACGGCCCCACGCTCGCTGTGTGAGACACTGTTACCTTCGAGCAACGAGCTGGCCTCCTGCACGACTGGCTTGTCCACGACGTCGGTGACCGCTTCACCGTCCTCGTCCGTGAGGTAGCGCCGGAACACCTCCACGGCCAGCGCCGTCCGCGTCTCCTCCATCTCCACATCGTACCGCTCCGCCTGGAATACGGTCATCAAACCATTGCATTATGGTATATAAACGCCAGTAACATAAATACATCTGTGTTCTTTAGAGTCTAAACACCCCGTCAATGGAGCCGCGTGCAGATGCTGGTGAGCAACTAGTTCACTACCGGCGACTGTACAACATATGTGTATAAGTGCATTGCCTGTCGTTTGTTTTTTTTTATACCACGTCGGTGGCAAACCAGCGTACGGCCCGCCTGATGGTAAGCGGTCACCGCAGCCTATGGACGCCTGCAACTCCTGCGACGCCTGTCACATGCGCATAGGCGATCCTTTAAAAATTCGACATTTTCGAAATACTATCCCACCATTAGTTGTATCATTTTAAATGTCTACGAGCCTTTGATTAATAAACATTGTGCAGTGAGCAACAGAACCGCTACGTGACGTTATGTGAGTGAAATGCGTATAAATAAATATCTAGGCAACCTCTTATTGCCTTATAAAAGACGTGTGTATTGCCCTTTAAGTTTCTATCAACGCCAAGTTAAGGGCTTGTCCCAAAATCACACATATTTACGACGGCGAACGACTTACGTTACGACGATAAGAAAACGGTAATTTTGAACGAAATTCGGAATATCTTTGAGCATTTTGCAGGCTTTGTACCGAGCTACCGAGCTTTAGAAAAGGCTTTTATTATATCCCATAAGTATACCGAGTAAAGGCGACAACAAATAAAGGAATAGTCTTACTGCGAATCTCTAGTAAGATCGGAGCATTTACTTTGTAAAAGGATTTATGGTGTTTATGATAAACACCATTGTTTGTGTATTGGCATCTAACTAGACTTCCTTGTGTTTTACCGTTTTATGTCAGGCAGAAGAGACCTCGCAGTGCTGTCAGACCGCTTTACGATTTGTGAAAAGTTTGCTTTGACGTGGAAATGTGTGACGGTCAGCTATCTGTCTTTACAGTCGTACTCGTAACATAGACGTAAGAGGCGATGTGGAGCGCTATCACAATAACCTCTTTTCTCTTGGATGGTGCCACCATTATCATATTTTAATCCCAAACAGTTACGTCTGATTTTATGGTGTGATAAAACTAAGCCATACAGATCATCGGGCAACAGTCGGTCGTAATTCGTAATCAGAATTTAGTAAATGATTTTAAAAAGTTCATAAGAAGCACCTACCTGGCAAGTTCTGGTCAATCAGAGACACAGGCGTATTATTTACCGTACTGAAGACATCTAGAAACTGTCATGCAAGTATGTACTAAAATGCAATCTAAGAGAACGCGCCCCATTCTGTGTGCTGGTGCGTTTTGCCCACAACGGAGAACACCCCCCGGTCTTCGTGGATTTAACGTCTTATGTAACCTTCATGATGGACGATGGTACTGACCGCATCGAGGAAGCTGTTGTACTTGTGGTAGTCGGGCTTGGTGCGCTCGCAAAACTGTCGGAACAGCAGCTTGCCGATGGGCTGCTGGTCCACCACGTAGTCGTAACCTACATCTGCAACAAACAGAACAAGGCCGTTAGTTTGTACTTCCCCGATCACTAGCCGCACAAATCGCGCGAGAGCTGGTCATGACCCTTGAAGCTGAACGAAGGACAGCGGCAGAGATAAATTGTGTCACTAGATTTTGCAACTTGTTCAGTTGTACCACAGATTCAATCGCCGGGCGACAACGGAAAGTCACTATAAAATCTATCATTACCCTTAGAAAACGTTGTGTTTTAGTACTAAAGCCATGGCGAGATGCGAACTTTATTTTAAGTAGGTATGTATGCATGTATGTATGTAAGCACTTTATTGTACACAATGCACATATGTACGTGTGCGTGTATGTAGGTATTTGTTATTTAGTCAGTTTTGATTGTCAACCGACGAAATATACATAAGTGAGGTGTTATGTCACAGAACGCATCTGGAAATGTCGTGCAAGCCTATTTGCACATATGCAATATTTCAAACCCGGAAAGAATAATTATCGATATAGTCAACTTGCAAAGAATAGTCAACTTGCAGTGCAAAATGCAGCAAACTGAGCAGACAAGGAACGAATCGTAACGTTGGCTACATGATACATTTAACAATGCAATCAGGCCGTCCTCCACGTGTCTCGTGCGGCGCTGAATATTCCATGAAGCCCACGCGGCCGGCTACATATTCTGCAATCGCTCTACTTAATACAATATTCAGGCTGCTGTTTTATTCACCGCCTCGTCGCCTCCTACCATTCAATACGGCGGTTAAACAGATTTATCCTTCTAAAACTAACGCGGTCTAACTCTAATCAGGGTATGAGGAACGGCCTAAATGTAGTAAACTAGCGACGCTTCCCAGCTTCGCACCTTCTCAGCGCGCTGCGTGGTTACTGCGCAAAACTTATTCGTTACGTATGGACCTGATACAAACACGCTTAAAGATCTTCGCGACGATCAAACTTCACGTCCACACGAGAAAAATATATGCAATGCATCACGCAGCGCACTACGTCTAGACACATTCATGAGGTCGCTTTTCCACCAAAGCTTTTTAAAGGCACTCCTCGCATCGGCCCCTGAGTGTGATGTATTTGCAAGCAGATGTGCAGTAGTGCGGGATGAATGTTTGAGGCTCTGCGAGGAGATGGATGTACGTTTCTCTTCAGTTTGACATTTGTTTACACTGTTTACAGTATCTAAATCGTTTTTAGTGGTATATGTGCCCATTGTTATTTTGGTAGTTTCACAGTATTTTATTTTTCAGTATTGGGTATGTAGTGCTACCATTTTGACTAAATAAATAAAAAGCTAAGCTACGTTTACATAGCTTCTGATTAGGTACTCTTTGTTGGGATAACGTCGCCTATGTATAACTATTTTATAAGGGAAGACTGAAGGAAGAGAGGAACTGTGGTGTATCAACACTACATCCGTGACGACCTTACGTACATATGTGCCTATACAGCTTAGTTAGACCTGATTTGATCAGGCTGGAATAAATACTTAGTCTTCTGAGAAATGACTAATAGGCCAATAGATGCTATAACAAGCGCTGACAGCCAGCATTTTCGGTATAGTGCCGTAGGGGCCGATTTAGATGTAGTTTAGTTTCTAATCTTTGAATGAATAATATTCTTGATTGTTGGAATTGCGTTTTATATTATAAATTATGAGAATCATGAAATCATCATCATCATCATCATCATCATCAGCCTATATACGTTCCACTGCTAGGCACAGGCCTCCTCTCATAGATGAGGGAATATATGAAAAGAATGAGAGAAATATATGAGTATACGTAATCAATTTAATTGACTAATATCTGGTTAAAAAAAATGCCTATTAGTTGATTATAAGGTATTAATCATAGTTATCGGCGGCGCTAGTGCCGCTCCGCCGCCTGCGAGTACGATAACAATGCACGTTTAATCACATTAGCCGCATGATAAGGCCTGCAGGAGCGATGGCTATCTTTTTAATTTTAATGGCGAGGGAATACGTTTACTCAATTTCGCGATACATTAATGTTGTTATTTTAATGAAACTGTCACGTGTAATAATCAACTTCGAAACACTTATAGCCGCGCGGGGAGTCCGCGCGATCCATCGAATAGGAAGAAAATCATCCCTTCTGGGCCTTGATCAGATAGTCATATCAAATAAATAAATCTTCTATGTTCTGAGGGCCTACGGAAGTGGCTTTCGCAAAAAGTAGTGCTCACGAACTCGAACGGGCCCCTGGTCCAGGATAATGTTATGATGAAAAGTAGCGCAGCGCCTTCAAACCTTCAAGAAAAGAGCGTACTCCCATCTAAAAAGGCCGGAAACGCACTAACAACCCCTCTGCACGGCTAGCACAAGACGGCGCGCGAGCTATATCGCGCGCGAGATAGACTATCCGTCTCTTTCCGTGTGTACCCATTAGAAAGAGACGGATAGTCTATCTCGCGCGCGATATAGCTCGCGTGCTGTCTTGTGCTAGCTGTGCTGATGGTAAGCGATTAGCGCCGCCCATGGACACCAGCACAGCTAGCACAAGACAGCACGCGAGCTATATCGCGCGCCGTCTTGTGCTAGCCGTGCAGGCGATTCGCCTGCTTGTTTGCCTTTTCATAAATGGCCTTTCATAAAAAAAACAAAGCGTGTAATTTGATCAGCAGCTATGGCGCACGGGACTTTTATATATTTGAGACTTAGACAAATCTTGTGTATTAATTTAACTTTAAAATTAGTTGTGTTGTGTTTAACTTCACAAGTAAATACTCGTCTCGGAGATCTCTGACGGAGTCGGTGAACTGAATTGGTGGCTCGATCGATTCGCATCAAACATTGGTATTAGACTTATTCACGAATCACACACACTATTTTGTTAAATATTTACATATACGTGGAAGTTATTACGATCAAACTTTCAATAATTTACAGAGAACAAACACAAAGAAACTTGAACCGTGATCTAGCACGCAGCCTAAGACAAGAATCAAACCCGCGCCTCTGGTGTACCGGAGCACTCTTTACCACTAGGCCATCCAGACCACTACATCGCCACGGCGAATCTTTGCCTTGCCGTTTCAGGAAAGTGAATCACAACCATTCAACATCCCAATCAACACAGAATTGCAGCTTAGCTTGGTTTTTTTTTTATGACAACATCCTACCTCTACGGCAGTATGATGGTTGCTATTCTATCACGTGTTCGCTCGCTGTGGTCTTCTGACAGTGACAGGTATCTCTTCGTCGACTGACTGCAATATGGCCACTTCTCAAATGTATTTGTTATTTGAGATGTGGCCGTATTGCATTTACCACACGTCTTATCCATTTCGGCCCGCTGGTTGCTGGAAGCGTCCTTAAACTCGCAACGTCATGCTCACGCACCATTTCGCAGCCCTATCAATGTCTGAGTAATGAATATCGCCATTACGATGTAACAAGCGAGCCGGGCGTGGCTTAATTAATATCTAATTGGTATCAATTGCCCGGGGAATCGCAGGTCAACCGCTAGATCGCGGCGCGGCGCGAGACGACACAGTATCCATCCTGTGATAATGCAAGAAGTAAGGCTGTGTTGCCTTTGGATATACGAGTATAGACTAGCGAAACCCGTGTCGGAGCAAGTGAAAAAAATAAAATATTATTTATTGTTTAATTTAGGCATGTTGTATATCTAGGACTTACATATGTACAGGCGTTCAAGAAATGTACGGCCATCAAGGACGCGACAACGCTCGCAAGACTGGCCAAGAATATTAGGAAAACCCTTTCAAAGATGGCCATGGCCACCGACGACGCCCGCCAGTGCACGGCAGACGAAGAAGATGGAAGGCATTTCTGCGGCGACCTGACACGCGGCATGCCAGGCGAATACATCATACGACAATTATCGGAATCGCGTAGGTACGACATTTGATCTCAATTCATACACAAGTTTGACTTAAAAGTATTTTCTGCTTATCTCGCCTTCAGATAAGATGGCTTCTAGGAAAGGAGCGGCCACTAATCAACAACAGTGCCAATTGTCGCGGCTCCGGGAATAGCAACATTCATTAGCCAAATCAGTTTCTGGAAATCTTCATACGTTTCAAGTCTGTGAAAGCTACCTACATGGAAAAACGTTTCGTAAAGTATGGACTACCATTTTCCCAGACCTTCGCTTCTCTTTCCAGGAAAATGGGATACATTTTCTTTATACTACGATAGATATTCCTTACCGAGCTGAGAATATTCCCAATAGAAATCAGGAATATTTCCGATAACAAACATAACTAACTATGATGGTAGCAAACGAGTGAAATGCCCGTCTGATAAGCTCTTATGGTGATACTTGTTGCGGTCAAATATCTACTAAGTCAAAAAGTTCATTAACTGCTTAGAATATACAAAACATACATTCAAAACGTACAATGACAACATTGACAACTCGTGTATCCAAATCGCAGGTGACGGCCTGTTTAGCCTAGTTGGTAGTGACTCTGCCTCCGAAGCTAGAGGTCCCGGGTTCGAATCCCGGCCAGGGCATTTATTTGTGCATTTTTCACGGATATTTGTTCTTGGGTCTTGGATGTTTTCTATGTATTTAAGTATGTATTTATCTATATAAGTATGAATGTTGTCGTCTAGTACCCATAGTACAAGCTTTGCTTAGTTTGGGACTAGGTCGATTTGTGTAAGATTGTCCCCCAATATTTTTTTTTTTAAACCGCCTTATCTATAAATCGGCAGTCTCCAACAGTCACTAAACCCTCCTCGAGCAGGGTTTTAGAAATGAGACGAAAATAAACATGTAACAATCTCACGTTCCCTCGGCAACCACCACTTGGGGCTACATGTTGCTGTAGCGGGGATTATTCGTAACGAACGCAGATGAGATTGCTTTTAATTTAAGAGATATTAAATTCAGGAGACGTTATACAAGACCCGCCTACTTGCGATCTCAATAACGTGCTCGTATATAGGTTACGTAATCCACTTGACATTAGATCACTTCTAGGTCAAACTAAATGAATTCATAATATGTTCGATGTTTCTAAATTGGATTGTATAATGTCATTTCTCATATAATAAATGTAATTAATTTATTTTCTTTTGAATAAGTACGTTAGGCTCGACTTTGTATAGTACAGTACCCTTGTGATTGGCCGGAAAAAATATTTAGTTTTTCAAACTTATGCCACTAGTCCGTTTAGTGGTAGCAACGAATGAACAGACTACTAGTACTTACAAGCTGAGTTGCACCAACTAACGATCACAGACCGATCAACGTTAAATATGGCGCCGGCAGCTGTCATCCCATAGAAACTTGTCAACTTTCCATACATTCAGATTTTAACGAACAAAGCTTACGATTACAGACGGTTTGGTGCAAACCAACCTTAGTGGTAAGGACGTCAACAGACGGTAAAAACTTCGGAAATAGCAGAGAAGGGAACCTAATCGTACAAACGGTAAATCGGCGCTTCTCACACAGGCTTTCGCAGCCAAGGAGTGTCACCACGCACCTCGTGGTACATGTTCAATTATAAACGCTTTAAAATGTCTAAGTACGTCTTCTCTATGTCAAAACATTTTTCAGTTTATCTATGCTCGTTTGTTAGACAGCTCCGACCTATAAGTAGTGTCTATGAAATAACACGGGTAATCAGAAGGAAGATTTGATTCAGCTATTTTCCTGCCAAACACCGCGGGCTAGCTAGAGTAGCTAGCCAGCCAACATTCTGTATATGTCAATGCCTAAAGTGTCTAATAGTTGCCGACTGTTGCCTATTCTTTGTCCGGGGTCAACAATAAAAGAGGGCTACGATATTCCAGCCACTTCCAGCGCACATTGTTCAACGAAACTAGCCGAGAGCACACACATACCTACTTATTATCTACCCTGCACAGAGAACACGACTGGTATTATACGAAAATCCTGCATAGTCCAACTACAGGCTCGGATTTCAAGTACTCTGGAAAATGTCGTGTAGTTTGAGGATATAACCATTATAATATGATCTATACATTATTAACGACCACTCGTAATGTAAAACTAGAGTTATACCGGTCCGCGAATAGCGAAAATGGTTAAGTTTTGTGAATAGAAGTTCTGAAAGCAGAGCGCTTCCGCCGCGGCGCGGAGCGCGGACAAGCTGAAATAGGCTATGGTTTACGGTTTTGTTAGTATTAGGGGATTATCCAACAAAAAGGAAATAAGCCTCGTTTGTTTCCTTTCCTCTGTAAATACTCTACTTTTTATGCCATGGTGATAACTAGCAAACAAACAGACTCACTGTGTAATCATTTTTATCAGGCTTTCAACACGGCGAATTCTCAAAACAATAAGGGGTAGGCAAAGAGTTTACCTCCCATCAGGCACGATGTATGCTTATTTGCCATCGTCGTAGTTTAATTAAAATATCTTAGCTTGTGTAAACTCGCAATCCCGTATGCGTGCTGTGACTTGAAGATCAAAAGATAGGTATAGTATCTCGCCCTCGAAATGTTACCCGATTACTTAATTACACTGCCAGTCTAGAAATAAGGGAGCAGGTATACGCAGGTGTACGTTCTATAAGCTATAGTTCTCAGGACACGCAGGCCTGTCCGGGAGCGTCCGGGGTGTTCCGACTCATGCAGACTCGGGCAATGTGTCGATGCTAATATACCACCCGAGAGTCCCGGGCGTGCGTTCGAATAAACAGCTAAGTACTAACTAGACGATACCCTCCCACTGCTACGCTTTTTACCTCTCAAGGAATAGTTGTCTCAAACGGGTCAAACTTTTTTCGCTTAGCGTGTTAAATTTAGTGTCTTTTAGTGGATATAATCCAACCCAAATCGCTTCAGCGGTTTAAGCATGTCAAAGGCAAGACATCCACTTTCGCTTTTATGATTAGCATTACGTATTGTGTCCAGTAGTGACGACCCCGAGTGTGGGTGTTGTTTGTGCACGCTAATGGACGGCCTCTGTGATGTCGTTTTGTACAGCCTCCGGAGAAATCTCAACGCCGTATATATTCTGCTAAATCACTAATGTGCCATTCTCTCCTTTGGAGATTCTCGATTGAATAACATTGGGAGATTTCATATACACCTTCCAATTTTCTCGCAGATATACGCAGGTTTCTTCGCAATACCTGGTTATCCACAGCCTCACTTAAACATCAATTGATATACCTAGTACATAAATTCAGATACGATGAGCCGGGACTCGAACCCACGACCGTCCCCTTAGGATGCCTCCATTCTGTAAACCACGCTCCCCTTGTAAGAGACATGCTTATGTCTTCCGCGCACGAGAATACCAGATGCAACTCTCTTCGGCAATGGCTTCTTTGCAGAAATTTAAAATACCATATTTTTGACTTGGTTGTGACGTTTAAAAATATACCGTTTAAGTAAGGCTGAGTAAAAAAGGAAATTTAACATGAGTGTTTCAATTTTAGTGAGTGAGTGTTTTAACTTTAGATTTTTTTTTCTACAAAGAAAATTTTAAGCAAGTAATTTTGGTAATACCTACATTGACATAACATGCCGATATAAGGTCTAACGGATGTTTATAAAACCGAGCCTTTAGGAGATTACGCATAGTTGTTACGAATATATACAGGTTAGCTTATACTAGGCCAAGTTCACAGACGAGTAGGTTGTGGTAAACTTATTAATAGCGCGCGGCTGCGCCCGCGCAGCCAGTCATTAAATAGCTGTCACTCAGAGCATACGTGTGTTTGACTCCACCACCCCGCCTTGCAGTTACAACAGTGGCGACGACATTGCGAATTAAATTGACGCGTGTGCAATTAAATAATGGCCAGATTAGCAATCGGTTCATTAACAACATTTAACCACGAAGTACAGGAGTGGTCAATTTATAAAGATCGGTTGGAACAATGGTTCCTAGCGAACGATATCGGGGTGGACGACAAAAAAGATAAGCGGCGAGCGATCTTGTTGAGTAGCTTGGCGGAACCTACCTATAGACTCGCGCGTGATTTAGCTTTACCCACCACAGTTGGTGATTTATGTTACTCTAAAGTGATAGAATTGTTGGATGGTCACTTCAAAACTAAGAAATGTGGTTTTGCGGAGAGATTTAAATTTCACAGTTCTACCCAACAACCAGGTGAAAACATGGCGGAATGGGCAGCTCGAGTCCGTAGTCTAGCTACTCATTGTGGTTTCGCTGCGGCTACGTTAGATGAAGCTTTGCGGGATCGGTTCGTACTAGGAATGGCACCAGGTCCGGAAAGGGAGAAACTGTTCACGCAGAAGATGGACGAGCTGACGCTAAGCGGAGCGTTGGACATCGCTGAGAGCGTACGATGTGCGAGAATGGGCTCGCAACAGGCGTCTTCACACGAGGCAGATACGCTGAGCCGACAACCCATGCAGGTGTTCAAGGTGCATGCGACGCCGGCGTCCAGGCGCCGAGCGACGGTGCCGGAGACGCGCGAGCGGTCGACCGGCGCGCGCCTACCGCCAGTGACAGGAGTTAAACCGCCCAGCTGTCCCGCGTGCGGTTATACCAATCATCAGCTCGAATCATGCAAATTTTCGCGTTATAAGTGTAAGCATTGCGGCGTAAAAGGACATCTAAAAAGAATGTGTCCCTCAAGAAGTGTAGGTGATCAGCATTTTATCGAGTGTGGCCCGGACGGTGAGGATTATGATGATGACGGTAAGCAGACAACAATTTATAATATCCGTACATATCGAGGTGAACCGATGCGGGAATCTGTCCTAATCAATGAAATTGAATTGGATTTTGAGATTGATACAGGCTCGTCCGTTACGGTTCTGTCTGAGCAAATTTACAAACAACATTTTTCACAACTGACGTTAAAGCCAAGTACAACCATTTTGCAAAGTTACAATGGGGGCCAACTAACGATCTTAGGGGTTTTAACTCTGCCGATTACTTACAAAGGTCAATGTCACAATATTGATGTTTATGTAGTTCGGAATGGCGGCCCTCCACTACTGGGACGAGATTTCATTTCCCGATTTAAGTTACAAGTGGCCTCAGTCAACAAATGTGGGGAAGTTTTGGAGGAAATTACGTCACGTTACCCCAACTTGTTTTCTGGTAACCTAGGATGTTGTAAGGATGTCACGATTAATTTAACTACGAAACCAGAATCGCAACCCATCTTTCGTAAGGCTCGGCCGATTCCTTTTGCACTTCGGGAGCGCGTAGAAAAAGAAATCGACCGGTTAGTCGATTTAGGTATTTTATTGCCCGTCAAATCATCTGAGTATGCTAGTCCAATAGTGCCGGTATTAAAGAAGGATAACTCAATAAGAATTTGCGCGGATTATTCAGCCACTCTGAATAAAAATTTAGTAGTGGAAAAATACCCACTACCGAGAGTGGATGAATTATTCGCGAAGCTTCATGGGGCAAAGTATTTTTCCAAATTGGATCTTTCGCAGGCATATAACCAATTTAGACTAAACGAGCCATCGCAAATGCTAACCTGTATAAATACGCACAAGGGCTTATTTAAATACACCCGTTTATCCTTCGGGCTAAGCAGTGCTCCTGCCTCCTTCCAGAGATGTATGGAAACTCTGTTGTCAGGTTTGGATGGAGTATTATTATTCCTGGATGACATTTTAGTCGTCAGTAAAAGTAAACAGGAAAATATAGACTTATTGCATAAAGTGTTCCGTAGGCTGGATGAAGCAGGGCTGGTCTTACAAAAAGAGAAATGTTCTTTGTTCCAAGAAACAGTTTCCTACTTAGGCTTCATCATAGATCGCCATGGAATTCATAAAGCACCCGGAAAGGTTAGATCAATTCTGGAAGCCAAAGTTCCGACTAACTGCTCAGAGCTTAAATCATTTTTAGGCCTTGTCAATTACTATAGAATGTTTATTAAAGATGCATCATCAATTTTACAACCACTGCACATATTATTGAAAAAAAATGTTGCGTGGGAGTGGAATTCTCAGCACGATGAGGTGGTGTCTACTATTAAACGCGCACTGACATCAGAAGACACGCTGGCCCATTTCAACCCCGACGCTAAATTAATATTAACAGTAGACGCGTCGCCAAGAGGGTTGGGAGCTATTTTATCCCAAGTTGAGGATAAAATAGAAAGACCGATAGCATATATGTCCCGCTCACTTACAGCGGCGGAAAAACAGTATAGCCAAATACAGAAGGAAGCCACAGCTATTATATTTGGCGTACGCAAATTCCACCAATACTTATATGGCCGTGCTGAACCCTTCACACTGAGAACAGATCATAAACCATTACTGTCTATTTTTAACCCGGATAAAGGCGTCCCCGAAATCACTGCAAACCGGTTACAGCGCTACGCGATTTTTTTGTCTGCCTACAATTTTAAAATCGAATATGTAACTAGCGCTCATAACTCCGCTGATTATTTAAGTCGAGCCGTGAGTGAGACACAATGCGGGAACAACGGAACGGATAACACAACATACATACATTTCGTTTGCGAAGGTGAACAGTATATTTCAATAGAAGAGATTAGCCGAGAATCCCTCATAGATAAATCGATTTCGCTAGTAATGAAGTACGTACAAAATGGCTGGCCAAAAAAGGTAAATGACCTAGTTATAAAACCATATTATAGTTGTAGGTACGAGTTATCAATCGAGCAGGGCTGCCTTATGAGAGGTCATAAAATTGTTATTCCTTGTAGTTTGCAAAAAAAGGTCTTAAACGAATTGCATAAGACTCATTTTGGCGTAAATAAAATGAAGTCAGAAGCGCGCGATAGGTTGTGGTGGGCCGGCATTTCAGCTGACATCGAGCGCTGGGTTGCATCTTGCAGCGTATGCAACTCGCTCCGCCCCGCCCCGCCGCGCGTCCCGCTCGCGCCGTGGCCTTACCCGACTGGGATATGGCAGCGAGTACATGTTGACTTCCTCGGCCCGATTAATAATAAGATGTTTTTAATTATTGTGGACGCGTATTCTAAATGGGTGGAATGTTTTGATGTTACGAGTGGCTATGGGTCACGGGTGGTAATAAATAAACTTTGCGAAGTGATGGCGCGGTTTGGTCTGTTTAGTACAATTTGCTCAGATAATGGCAGTTCTTTTGTATCGTCCGAATTTAAAGAGTTTTGCTCACGTAACGGTATAAAACACATAACAACGCCAGCGTACAGCCCCGCTAGCAACGGCCAAGCCGAGAGCTATGTAAAGATAATTAAGAAGGCTATTAAATCTATACTTATGACGGGTACCAATGCAAGTAATATACACATCAAGTTACAGGAATTTTTGCTACGCTATCGGAATTCGATTCATAGTACTATTGACAGATCGCCCGCTGAGGTATTATTTGGCCATAAATTAAGATCCACACTCGACTTACTAAAGCCGGCCGTTTCAACCCCGTCCGATCCAGCACTCGATAAAGTGGTTAAAGTTAAACAGTGCTTACAGCGTGAGTACTACTCCGGTACACGCAACATAAACTTTAGCATAGATGAACCAGTTTTAGTGCAATGTGTAGTGAATCAAAAGAAACTTTGGACTCGTGGTATTATTGTGCAGAAATTGGGTAGTACTTTATTTGAAGTGAAAATTAATAACTCAAATAGATTAGTAAAAAAACATGCCAATCAACTCCTTAAATATAGAGGGAGGGAGTTATCAGAGGAGATACTGGACCAGCAGCCGGCAACCAACCACGGCAGGGAACCCGTTGAGGAAGAAATACCGGCCTTCCTCTTTGATGAACGTGTACCGACAGCCAGCACGGAGTCTCCGTCTACGGAACCGGGGCTGGCATTTAGCAGTCCCCGCGAGCCTACACCGGGTGCCACGACGCCGCCGCTAGCCGAGACCGCGAGCGATGACACAGTCGTGTGGTCGGAATGCGACGGTAGCCCCACGCCGCGCGTGGAAGCTGCGCCGGCACCCCCAGGAGCAGAGGGCGATTCCGCGGCCGCTTACGCGGTTGCTGGCCACGACAGTGAGGGCGCTCCCTTACGCGAGCCGTATTCCAAACGGCCCAAGGAAATAATAGATTTTAAGAAATACTTTTAGATTATGGTGGAGGGATGTGGTAAACTTATTAATAGCGCGCGGCTGCGCCCGCGCAGCCAGTCATTAAATAGCTGTCACTCAGAGCATACGTGTGTTTGACTCCACCACCCCGCCTTGCAGTTACAACAGTGAGGACTGAGGAAGGCTCGCGTGGGGAGGGAACGAAACGACAAAGTTTCCGGCAGGCCCTCGAAGTCCTGCGCTAAGCTAAAGTTCCCAATTATAACAAGGTTAAGTAACGGCCAAGCTATATATATCCTGTTCAGATATTTGTGCGCACCTTGTTTATTACATTATTATGTTAATATCTGATGGCGACTGTACTGTACGGTGGCCAAGGCGAGTTCAACGTATACACGTAATTCGATGTTACGCGAGAACCGCGTTTTACGTTCGCCGGAAACCAGATTCCGCTGTCAACCTGGTGACAACTTATAATAATCATAATATATTATCCCACCAAAAACATTTTATGTAAAATGATGCCAAGACGACCACATAAGGTTTTCACTGTGAAAATGATATCAGATCTCATGTAGAGCCAAGCTTCTGAATCTACACGGCCTAACTCTACCGAGTTACCGACCCTAAATTCAACAAATTCTACATATCAGTAAATATGGCTTCGCCGTTTCGCTACCGTCGTGAAGGTGATGCGAATATTTAGTTTTTGATCTGAAGTAAGTAAAGAAACAGCCAAGCCATACATTTTACTGATATGTAGAATTTGTTGAAGTTAGGGTCGGTAGAGTTAGGCCTTGTAGATTCAGAAGCTTGGCTCTATATGAGATCTGATACGTTTTTCACAGGGCAAACCTTATGTGGTCGTCTTGGCAACATTTTACATGAAATGTTTTTGGTGGGACTTCAGGTCTTTTTGTAAGTTGCTAGGCAGGCTTATTAATAGGTTTTTTTAGTGTCAGTGAGTGTGTCAGTGACGAAATCGGTATATTTTAGATATCAATAAAATCTAAAGTATTAGAGCTATTCAATTGAGACTTTGTATGTTTAATTAGTCTATTATTGACATCATATCCTGAGAATGTGAACTATCTGGTACATCGGAAACCAACTTTATGAGGGTTCAAAAAAACGACGAAACACTTCGAGAAAAGGTAGGTAGTGCCCTTGCGCTTCGCTTGGCTCGTCTTGGAAGGGCACTACCGTGCCCCCAGATAATCAATATCATCTACTGATATCATCTGTGAAAGGAGGCCTGTGCCCAGTAGTGGGACGTGCAGAGCCTGATGATGATAACTTACAGCTTTATGATGAGTAAAAGAATGTTGTTCGCCTTCGGTTCTTTGGTTTTATCTCTATACCGTAATCGATAATCGTCCAGGGACACTTATGTTCCGCGCATGTGATAAATAAAGCCATACAAAGACAACAAAACTCTTCCATCAACTCGGTGGAGTAGAGTAGAACTATCGGCCGCTCACAATGCGTCGGCAACCATCGCAAACAGTTCCTCAGTCATCGGACTCATACCTGCCATAAATCAATAAGTACTCTAATTTCGTCGATAGGCTAAATAAAGCTGCCATTTCGCACTTCAATGGGGAATGTCTGAAATTTTTAAAAGTCCTTGATTATTTTTCTAATGGTAGGAATAACCGTTGCCATTAACAGAAAAAAGTGTCAGATTTTTCAAGTCATACGATCAACCTATGATGAACTATCAATGTCATTGCGTACCACAGATCCAAGCAGGCGTTTTTTTTTAAATATTCTACGGACTTAGAAATGTCTTAGTAGTCCGATACGGGGCAGACGCGAGGTGATATAAAATGTTTATATTTTTAAAAAATATATGGCGCAACCGAAAAATCTGAAACTTTTCTCTGTTAATGGCGAGGGTTATTCCTACAATTAGAAAAATAATCAAAGACTTTTAAAATTTTCAGACATTTATCCATTACAAGGCTTTTAATATTGATCAGGATTAAATATATATTTTCGACTCTATTTTTCTGCAATTAAATTGAATAACTATTCGGAATTTTCCGAGCTCTTTCTATGCTCGATTATACCAAGTAAAAAGCCAAATGATTTTCGTCTTCCACTCGATTTGCTGAAAAAGCCATTAATCACGAATTTCACTTATTAACCGTTCAATTCTCCTCGTCCTTATTATCGTTCCTCCTCGCCCCTTCTCGTGCTTCGAACTTCATAAGATGCTTTGGAGTTACGAGTAGGTAATTACATTTTACATGAATTCCTAAGACAACGACGATTATGCATGAATAATGTTATGAAAATTATGCATGAAGAATGTTTTTCTTCTGAAAATAGTTGTATATAAGTATTTGTACGGTCCGTCTCATGTGCGTGCAATTTACGGTGTCGCATGCAGCCGTTTAACGTAAACTTTATGAAACTTATAGATTCTTACAATTACAACATTTTTTCCTAAGAACGGCGCAGCTCAGTATTTATTTTTAACCGACTTCAAAAAAAGGAGGTTCTTAATTTGTCGCATTTTCTTTGTTTTTTTTTTATTATTTTTTTATGTATGTTCGGGGTATATTTTCTAGTTGGTCCCATTGTCACCAAATCTGGATCTGATGACGGGATCTTGAAAAAATCGAGGGAACTCCTCAAATATATAGCAAGAGGATGGGGTAAGGCTAAATCGAAGGAACTTCTCAAATTATAAACCTAGAGGATGGGGTACGTAAGGCAAAATCGAAGGAACTCCTCAAATTATATAGCAGGAGGATGGGGTTTGGTAAAGTTTGGAGTCGGTGTTTTTAACCGACAAAAAAGGAGGAGGTTCTCATATCGTCGGAATATTTTTTTTATGTATGTTCACCGATTACTCGGAGACTAGTGGACCGATTTCAAAAAATCTTTTTTTGTTTGAAAGGGTGTGTTTCAAGTCTGGATCTGATGGCGGGATCTTGGAAAAGTCGAAGGAACTCCTCAAATTATATACCAAGAGGATGTGGTCTGGCAAAATTTGGAGTCGGTGTTTTTTTGTTAAAAATTTACTTGTAAATTGTGGATTTTGCCCATCACTGTGCCACGAAACAATTGAACGATAGCCGGAGCTTAGAGTTTTAGTAACAATCGAAATCTATAAACATTACACAACAGCGTAATTATCTCTCCTCCGTTTGTCAAATATGTATGTGCCTTGTTTCACATAGCACGGTAAGGTTCATTTAGGAGTAAGAGAGCATCCGAGATACGAGCTGTCGGACGAAAGCCATGTAAATCTCACTGTCTCTCGTCTGTCGACTCGGAGCGGATCGGGCAGTTATCAATCTTGGTATTATTTAATCTTTATCTGCAACTTCCGACGTTTCATAATTTCCACCTTCCGAAAAATGCTGTCAAGGGTGTCGGTGTCTTGCATTATGGACATGATAGAGCGGGAGCCGAGAGCGACCGCTCAACCAACAGGATTAGATGTATCTTTATATTTACTGTAAATCTTCATTTTGGTGAACTAACGACTAACCATGCAGCATGTCTTCTTTCTCTCTTTTACATGAGCCTTAAGATAAATAATCTAAAATTGGTTCGAATACTTAATAAACTAGATACTTTGGAACCTAGGTACAGGTAAGAATAAGAACATTTTTGAGGATTAAACCTAGTTTTACATTTAAACCACAAATTGCAAGAACTAAAAGCAGACAGCTGAAGCAAGGGGCACATTCAGATAGTGCAGTCTTCCTTCAGCGCACTTCGAGTACCTATCGCACCCGTGTTGCTATATACACTTGTTTTATTACTGAGCTTCCATTGTATTGGTCTTTTTTTTCACGACTGCGTTGTTTTCTATTATAATGATTTCGGCAATATGCAAGCACGTGCAGAATGTATGATCATGATCAAGCTTTCATGAGATAAAACGACAATAACATAATTTACATTTTCTTCATCTAAACTTCACAGAGAGCGGCAGGACTGTGAATTTGAGGCAAATTGGGATGCAAATGAGTAAAAGTTAAGCCTCTAATGAACGTTGGGCAATGTTGGCGGGGCTCCGTGGACAAACAGACACGCCATTACGAATTCCTCGCTGAGGCCCGATAAGTCGCCACCATTAGCGACGGCAGGCAACACTCTAAATATAATATTTCTCGTAGTCCTGAGTAATGCTACTACAATGAGTACTTTGTTAACGCCTAACTGGAGCTGGAGAGCCATCAACAATTTTCGAAGGTGTAATAATAGTGAGTTGTAATTTGTTATGTAAAGTTTTTTAATCATTTTAATATTTAATTTAGTTCTGGAACCTAGTGTATATGATGGCGGCCGCCATCTGCGCTATGTCGTGTAGAAGACCGCTGGCTCTAGTTACAGACATCATGTCTTAACCACTACATTACATGATCATATTGCTGCGTCCATAGGAGTCGCTAACAGACGATACTGGTCCCCGCCACTGCCACTGCCACTGGCGAGGAGCGCGACCCCGATTATTAGTTTCCTTTTACCAGGGTACCTACCCGATTTCTTTGCCATTAGCAGAAATAGAATAGCGTCATTTTGGCACAGAGTACGTTTTTCCAATAATGCATTGATCAAGACTGTTGATAAAAACATGTACCGTAATCTCATCTGCCTACACTGGTTGTCAGCGCATCGGCAACCAAATCGCAAATAGTTGCGTAGTGTGCATGTGTAATATAAGGTTTTATTTTACTGTATACACTATTTTTTTATTTTATTTATTGTAATGGTTTTATTGCCTGAAATAAAAAAAGTCATTCATTCCTTCATTTAACGAGATGCGATACCGCAAGAGTTTCAGCTCGATGATCTCTGTTTGTTGGTAGGTAGTCTGCTTACCATCAGCAGTCACCATCGTGATAAAAAAGTAAAACATCTAAATAAGATGAAATGTTACTTTAATCTATGTTCACCTTCAGAATCCTGCGATCTTTTATTGTACTTAACTATTCAGTTTCACGGTGTTGACAATTGAAGCACCTTATTAAACAGACAAACATACATAAGACGTCGTCAGAAAAACCCGCGGTAAACGTCACGGCATCGGTCACACGTCACGACTTTGAATATGAATGGGCGCGACGAATCGGGCTAATAGCTTACACGTACATCACTCGCCTTTACTCATTAATCTACCACAAAGAGACCATAATCGTATCTACCTATCGATAGTGGCTGTACCTATTTAGAATGACTCTCTTCACACCTCCTGTTCGCTACACAACTCTACGTATTAAGTATGATAAACTTAATCAACATTCTACCACAACAAACGTTCAGCTTGCCAACTGTTCTCCGATATAAGTTGTACAACACACAAACACTATTGGACATAATTTCCTTAAGTTTAGTTTTTATCGTTCTGTACAGTGCGTTGGTAGTTTTACTAGTTTTACACTAGTCGACAGCGATATTTCAAAACTTGCCAGTTTATTATACGAGATCGGGACATTTTATGAAAAAACTGACCGAAATGGTATTGCTGAACTAACCAAAGCACATTCAATTAACTTTTATATTAGTTCGCTCGCTTGATGATAAATTAGCAGAATAAAGTTTTGACAGATGTTTTGATAAACACTCTATTCACATACTTTACCAGGATGTGTAACCAGCAACCACTAACCATCCGCCCTAGGATGTAAGGTATACAACGTATGAATAATACATGGTGAGTGAAATGGTTATTGTTATTATGAACAGAGCCCCAATCAGATGGTAAATCGTTGAAGCCACATTCATCTTCAATGTAATTTAAATATGAAATCAGCACTATGATATGACTTGACGCCGTAACATTAATCCAGCCAGCTAGATCGAAATTAGTACAAGAACGAGAAAGGATCTTTATATCGTCAGAAAACCGTAAATCGCAGTCGCCTGCGCGGATGCCATCGACCGATCAAACATATAGTACATGTCCCCCGCGGACTGACAGCACACACTTCCTCATTACGTAACTAATAAACATACAATAAAACGTTGTGGCTTCGTAAACACCCAAGCCGGCTATAGAAAAAACGCTCTAAAAGTGTATTAGTTCCATACAGTATTAATGCTCGTTTCGTCTGCAGTTGATGCACTCCCAGCCGGGAAGAGCGATTGGGTCTTCGCAACGCTTACCGATTCGGCTCAGGCGAACCAATACAAGACTAGTGAAAGATTTTGGAGTAACTGAATAGCATCTTGCTGCTACCCAGGAGCAACCCGACTAGGGAAGTACTCGTACCTTACAGAAGACCACAGTCTAAACACTACTTGCTTTGCAAGGGATCAGGAGCTCCCAAGGACGCGTTATGTTCAAAGAGGACTTCCGTCTTTTTCTGTCGAGACAGCGCGCGTAACGTGTTTATAACGGTCGACCGAGCTGTCCGAGCTTTGCGCAGCAGCTTTTATGTTCTCCCGGGGAATACGAATACGACATTTCCCGAAAATGAGACCCGGCTAGATCGAGTTTTCACCCCCGTAAACCCACGAATTGTAAATTTCATCGAAATCGTTAGAGCCGTTTCTGAGACCCCTGATATAAATAAATAAATAGAACCTGGGCGACCGAGTCTTGCTCGTGTTTTCCCGGTAAATACGAGTTTTCCCGAAGATGAGACCAAAGTAAATCGATTTTGCGCCCTCGCAAACCCCTTGTAATTTTTCACCCCCGATTTTTCTCCAATTTTCAATAACGATTTTAATTTTCATTAAAGTCGTTAGGAGCGCGGTTTTCGAGATTTCAATTCCAATTCTTTTAATCGTATAGGATAGGATTAGGATAGGATACAAGAATAGTTCGTTATAGATATTAGATAATATGCGACGGTGTCCTCTTACTATAAGGTTGGACGTAAGTTTATTTGCCACCATCGTGGCCTTGAAAAACGACTAAGTGTCAACAAATACTAGATAATTGTGAGTAAAGACATTATGAATCGATAGAAGACTTGCGCGTGAGTCATACGTTATCGCGCTACGCGTTTAAGTAATTGCTTTGAAATTTGGACGTCAATGGGCCTCTGTGATTCAGCGCGTTATCTCGGCGGGGTCACTGCGGGCTCCGTCGGGAGGGTTGGCACTGGCAGACGTTGGTTATTTTAGCGATCTACAATTGTCAATGATCACCGTCATAAATTACTTCGACAAAATCATATTAAATAAAATATAATTTACCACAATTTCCTATAAATCTTAAATTAAAAGTTTTCATAAGGATAGGATAGGATATAATGTCAGGATGTCAGGGTAGCTGTACCTGTGCCATAGCCATACACAGCCCTCTTATTTGTGTTACAAATACCAAACACGTAAAAATCAAATGTAATTATGCAGGATATTTGTTGGGCTGGCACAGGGAATTATTGACCACCTTTAATTGGGGTTTTCCAGCTACGGGTCAATTTATTTTCAATTTTAAACTTTTTCCTTAAGCGAGACCGTTGAAGGAAATACAAGTAATTAGTGCCAGCCGAAAAGAAAATCCTATTAGATCTCAAACTCAAGGTAACCCCCCCCCCCCCCTCCTAACGACAGCCATAAATGAATGTAATGATTGCAATGAGATAAATACAAGCGTTACATGCGTTGGTACACGTATGTTCGACAGTAGCTCACGAGCGCTCCTATCGTGTCTATTCGGGCCACAATAAAGCAATATTTGTTTTAACTTATTTACAATATATTGTAAGTTAGGGACCAAAGGGCTTTAATAGTCGAGTAAATATTCCAGGCCCGCAGGTAATCAGGTATTTCTAGGAATATGAATAATTTCCGAAGTGCTTAAAGTCGAACAACCTTTATCGCAGAACTCCGTCATTTAGGAACCGATTTGGAAAATTCTTTCTAAAAACAAAGCATCTGCTTCGAGGTTGGCCGTCCCGTGGTTACCAGAATGCAGTTCTGATGATGGGATCCGTGAGGAATTGACAGAATTCCTTAAAAATTCAAGAAAAACATATAGCAATGATATAGTATTTTCGGTAACAAACCAAGCATTTACATACAGAAAGTAGCATTTGGTGAACTGGAACTGACCACGGATGGGAAACTCCAAGTGTTTCATGGGTGGCGCTAAGAAATTTCGACCAAGATAGTGAAACTACTATTCCGACATAAATAACACAGTGCATCTTAGCCATGTTTGGGCTTATTGGAATTGTCATGAGATGCGCTCTGGCAATGATTCCCTAAAAAATGTGAAAAAATATTTTTTAATAAAAAATCGCCTTTAAAAACGTATTTCATCTTTATTAATTTAGTAGAGCGCTCGTGGCCCAGCGGCACCCGCCTACCGCGTGCGGTATGCGAGGTTAAGCAATGTGGGCGCAGGTCAGTTCTTGGATGGGTGACCGCTTTGAGTGGTTACTAACTGAGCGCTCTCGTGCTTTGGAAGGCACGTTAAGCCGTTGATCCCGGCTGCTGTCTACGACAGCAGTCGTTAAGCCAAGTTAGAGGCCTTCGCGGGCGGCTTGAGAACTTCTAACAGTCAAGTTGCCCACTCACTTGACAAAGGGGGGTCGGCACCACGTCCGTAGGGAGTACCCACCGTTACCCTACACGTAACCCCTGGGTGGTGCTAAAAGTGCAACAAAAACTGGCAACCGTACTTGTCTTCTCGAAGATCTCACGGTTCGTAAATAAATGCCATACGATTAAATAAAAATTCATTTAGTGTTAAATTAAGGATTGGAATATGTTTAGTACATTTAGTGTATTGAAATCACAGCTATAAATTGAAGTTGTTCGTAGGCTCTACTACTACTCCGCGTAAAGTGCATTGCATGCAAAATACTACTGACACTGCGTCTTGTCTTGTCCCGTTTCGGTACGGTATCTAACTTGTTCGTAACTTGTAGGATGTAGGTATACATATTATGTACTGATTTAGTTGTAAAACCCCCACAGCAAGGTGGACTGATGACCTGGTGGCGCTCGCGGGAGTCCGCTGGATGCGGGACCGGTCTTTGTGGCACTCTTTGGGGAGGCCTATGTCCTCAGCAGTGGACGTCCGTCCTCCGGCTGATATGATAATGATGTTTTGCCACTGAGTGCGATCGATCGATGATTCCCTTAACCGCTTCCTATACCATTTCTGTTACAGCCTGTATATATTTTATGTTGACCGTATATAACATTCCCTCGGAGAAAAACAACAATCCTCCCGCCGGCGCCGCAGTAACGTAAAACAAGAAAGAAAAACCCTTCTGTTTGTGAAAGTGAAGGACACTACACGGAACCTAATTCCGCTTTAAACATTCCAATTGCGCTTCCGAACCGAACCCGACCCGACAAAGTTGTGGCTCGTACCAAAATTCGGGGAATTTAATTTATTACTTTCATGTGCGTAATAATGAGAAGGATGGACAAATGAAGGCACATCGCGTCGCATAATTGAACTAAGTATGTGCGTGTTTTAAATTTTCTTTTTTAGTTAGTTGATTAATTAATCAAATGACTAATAGCAGTATTAAAACAGTGAGGCACGAGTGAATAGGCATTTTCTGGGTGAGCTCGCTTCATTGTCGGCCTCATCTTTGCCCCCTGGCTAGATGCTGGCCAAGAGCAATCCCACTTTTAATTTAAAAAAAAGAAAAAAGTTTATGTACCAATGCAATGCAAGTCAATACTATAGACAATTCATTATTCCTATGACTGGTGGGAGAATCATAATGGATTTCCATACATTAATAAACAACTATTTTTATTTCAAAAAGAGGCACGCGTCAATGCCCGTATTCTGTCACCATTTTTTTTTTATTTGAATCATTATTTTGCTGTTGTAGAAAAAATAATGTATGTAAAGTTACATAATTAGTTCTTTAATTTTTTTAAAACAGTGTCACTTGAATTTTAAGAACCCTTATTATGTAAATTTTGCATAAAATACTATTCTGATGAGTTAAAATCAACTAATAAACGGGTATATTCGTCATTCGTGCACTTAATTTATACGGTTGACTTTTCGCTAAGAACATAGGTTATACACGTCCCACTGCTGGGCGCAGTCCGTCTCTTATAGATTAGACTCTAATGATTAGAGGGATTGGGCAGTAGACCCCAGGCACAGGTGCATTATGCAGTACGGATTAGGGACTTCACATGAAGTAACATGTGGTAGTAGGGACTTCATAGCACATATAGCTCGCAATCGTAGCGTGCGCCGCCAGCGGGCTTTTAATCTGCGTGTCCTCGATCCTACTTTATTTATAAACATCAAATTAAATAGAAATCCAAATCGTTGGAAGTGGGCGAAGGATCAAGTTCCCAATCTCCGCCGGTAGCACGTAGCAGTAGGTAAGTCGCCGAGTCGCCCACGCACCGGATTGGGGATGCCAATCTATTGCCAGGATTGTGCGCTCGTTGTATATACAATTACAATTGAATCGGGACGAATGATTAATGATTGGGTAACTAGAAAACGATTACTTTTACGGCGGATAAGCCAGCCGTACTAAAACCAATTACAGAAATATGAGAGAACCTAGAATGTTCCTTAGGGATCTGAAAGAGTACAACTCTCCAAAGAACAGCAATATTAGGGATGTACAATTGTACATATGTAGATTGATAGTCATATCGGCATTTTTTACGAAACTTTAAAAATGCTCTGTTGAAAGGTGATATTGCCCAAATATTTTCGGGAGTTATATTTATCAGTAATGCTAATTTATTATTATTGTTGTCAACACCCCAGTTATCTCTTCTAAGTGCCTCATCGTAAGTAGGTAAAAGTTACCGCCACCATAATGTAACGAACGGTTAACCTCATCAAACAGTCGATATTAAAACTTACAGAGGCAGCCCAGTTACTTCAGCGCCACAGGCCGCGTAGTTGAGAGTTATTGTGTGTCACAAGGGAAAGTACTTATCTCGCTTTATTGTGTCGAATCTCTTATCTGCTGCGAGCACAACAACACAGTTGTAAGTATTCAGCAGGGACAGTTTATGCAAACGGATTTATGCATAATATGTATACCTAATCTATTGCCAGCGAAAAAGGGCGTTTAGTTTGTGCACACTTGTTCCGGTGAAGTAAAGTAAGGCGCCAATATGCTATGTCACATATTTCGCGATCCGAGGACATACCTATTACTTAGCCGCCGTTAGAGGTGACAGTTTTTCCATATACTTACGTCAGTGTATATGACATGACAGCTATTCCGATCGTAAACTAATCCCGGTCTTGTAATACCTATAAAATCTACAACAAGTTCAATAATTTTATTTCAATAACATTTGATTTTGTCTAACGTTTTCTCTGCACAAACCACAAATTACTTATATAGCCCAAAGATATAAAGTCATGAGAGCCGGATTACGAAAATCGATGAAGAGTGCCATTTTTCCGGTAGCCTTCAGTAAGTAATTCATTCTTTGATCACGCCGTTTTTAATCGGGACTTTTACGAACTAATTGAGTTTCCTTCCAATTCGTTGGAACGTTTGTATTAGTATTGTTTCCTACGAGTCTCGACGAGGAAAATAATATTTTCAAGAGAATAAGAACTCAAGGAAAAGTCGCGAGCTTTGTTCCGTTGGCCGCATTCAGCCGGACTATGAAAGAGATGAATTGTGGAGACTTCTCCGGAAAAGAGCGCTTTTGTAATTTATTACATTTTTTTAAAATATCACTATGGTGGTAAACAATAGCACAACCCGCCTTATCGTAAGCATCCATCAAGATTTTGCAACTCTAACCAGTTCCCACTACCGTATACGTGCGATATACCAAGATTCTGCGTTGACGTGACAGCTTATGGAGGAAAAGCAGATCGTCAACCTAGGGGACAGGCAGAGGATCTGATGACGAGTCACACCGAACCTTAAGGTACGATTCACACCGAACCTATATCTTCGCTCACCCCACCAGAGTCAAAGGTATTCGAGCCCTCCACAGAAGTTACATTTCATATTTGAATGGGTCGCGCTGCCGCTGCTGCCGTTTATTAATGAACTAGCTAGTATGGAGGATTCGGATTCCTATGACTCTGGTGGGGTGCGCGCCAACTCCGGCCGTTCGGTGTTAATCGTCCCTAATACACCTAATTATTCACCAATAATATAGCAATATGTTTCCGCTATACGTGTGAGTGTTGACGTCGGGATCGCTGACGCGTGTGGCGGTCGCGGCAATAGCAACAACGTTGTTTTGAAAACAATACTGCTAATGCAGTTCATTACTTGCTCCATTTGTTTCGGACTTACTGTGCTAAACTTTGGAATATTGGCAACTGTTCAGCAGGGTCGGTATTCCATCCGCGATATATGACAGAAGGAGGCTGCTTTGATTTTGAAAGACAGAGACGTGAAAATGAGAAAATGAGTGTGCTGCTTGAAGATTTATTGTCAATTGTGATAGTGGCAATGCAATGATCATTTGTCGAACATCACCTCTACTCATCAATCAAATGGCGATCAAACCGTACGATCGCGTGTGATAAGATTATCTCCCAAGATACTCTGTCTCGTCTCCGGTGGAATTGTCATAATTCACATTCTAGAGATAATCTGCAACGATTCAGACAGCTATCTGATCGCAAAGTTGAAATAATCTCAGATATACGTAATAGACAAAGGAAAGTTTCACGAAACTGATACACTATCTCGAAAAACAAAAACGTCCATCAGGGCAACGGCTGCTGTAGTTCATGTCAAAGCCACAATTACTTGTTAGCCTGTGTCCGTATACCGACGAAACAAGAAAGAAGACAATTACTCGGCATAATTCGGCATGACGAGGTATCGTGGAAAGCTGAAACTCGGTTGAAATTTCTTAATTATTTTATTTGGTATCTGTACTAAACTACTAAATGCATACAAAAATAGGCAAGCAAGTAGGTACACAGGGTGGAAAAATAAGTCGGGCCCTGGAGGGAAACTGCCTTAAAACGTTGCGATAGCTCAATTTGCTAAAAGGAAACATTATTTTATTTCTCCTAAGCATTAAAACTGCATTCACAGATTTTTGAAAAATGTACATATAGCAAAAAATAGTTTTTTTTTTGATATTTTCTTTTATTAAAAATGGGTTTGCTCTTGGCCAGCATCTAGCCAGGGGGCAAAGATGAGGCCGACGAAGAAGCAAGCTCACCCCGAAGATGCCTATTCACTCGTGCCTTAAAAAGGTCCAGGTTATATGAACTCGGAAATACAGACGCCGGCAGAGAATTCCAAACCTTAGAAGTGCGCATTATGAACGATGATGCAAAAGCGCTTGGTTCGAATTAAAGTCGAGTCCAGAATTAGGCGAACTATAACTTGACAGTTCATTGTACACTAATGTTGCCACAGTTTGGCTAGTGCTGTTAATATCGATGTTTAAAAAGTCTAGTTAATCAATAATATTCTGTTTGGAATCAAACTAATAATTTTACTACTACTACTACTAATAAGCAAAATAAAATAATAAAAATGCGTTGGAATTAAAAATACATCGAACATAATTTTGGACATCGTTAAGGATCTCTCCGCCCTTTTGTTTTGTTGACAGTGAGGACCATTAGCCAAACAAAGCAAGCCATTCGGCTTTTGACAATACTTACACGACAATTACTTGATATAATATAAATAGAATCAGATTTATAGAAGGTACAAGTTTATATCGACATATTTGTGTCGACTTAAACCTATCACTATTTATGTTTTCCTATGTCTGGCAACATTTTCGGCTGTCAAGTTAGTTCGCCTAATTCTGGACTCAACTTTAGAGGAATTTCGACCAGGTAAGGATGGTAGCCAGCCGTACGTCTGGATGTCCGATGGAAGAAGGGAAAAGGCTTGGGCGATTATAGCAAATAAATTTTTTGTGATTTCTGAAGGCGGTACAAGCTCATGGAGCTCCTGAGCATACTCACCGAAATACAATCTGTATAATCATGTACATTTTTGACAAAAAAATGTTTGATGCCAATTGATGCCAATCGATCCTATTTCTATCAAGGAACAAAAACTTATTACTCTTATTAGAGACCGACCTAGTCTAGGATACAAGGCCAAAAATAAAAATAAAGAAATTTTGCACAATTAGTATTGAAAAAAGCTTTTTCAAAAATCTGTGAATACAGAGAAATAAAATAATGTTTCCTTCCAGCAAATTGAGCTATCTCAACGTTTTAAGGTAGTCTCCCTCCAGGGCCCGTATTTTCTTTCCACCCTGTATACAACTTAACTTATCCATTGCTAACTTGCCACTCGATGTAACAGCAAATGAATGTATCTGAGCCAAGTTACGTTCTATTCAATTAATGAGTGAAATCCAATAAGTTGCGTAATTGAGTCCCGAGAGTATTACGAGATGTTTGACTCCGCGCGAACCCGGCTCCATGCGAGATAACTTCGCCAAGTTAAATGGCGGGCAAACACAATGCTCGGGAACTAATCATATGGAAGTTTGCCAAAGTGGCAAAAAAAGCAATTGGACTCGCGCATATCTGTTACATTACATTGTCACACAGAGAAACGCAGGATTTAATGCAGTAAAGATTTTCAGAATGCATGATGCCTCCAGCTGCTGAGAAACCTTCTGGACAGGGGTTGTCAAAATCCACCAATCAAATCGATGATGATTAAATAGGTTTGGCGGATTTCGCACCTACATCTTCTGCCACAGTGCTATCTCGATTTTTTTTCATCAACTGTACAAATGACATCTGACAGCCATACACTTCTAGAACTGCAACAAACAACGATAGAACTCAGCGGCCATTTTTTATTTCGTCGGCTGACAACCAAACCTCACTAAGTAATAAATACCTATATGTGCTTTTCTGTCTCTAGTGCTAATGATTCTTGTTGCCACTGTCGGTGATCGTAGATATAAATAAAACAAAACTACTTAAAATAAAGCTCGTATCTCATTGTCGCTCCAGTTTTTAAGAATTGACGGATTTAGTGACTTTTGGTTGTCACCCGGCGATTTGTAAAACCGGCAATGTTACAGGGTTTTTTTTATTTATTTATTTAGGCAACAAACAGTCGAATACAGAATTTATGTTATTACATTTTATGTTAAAAGACCTTGAGTGCCATAACTTAGAATACAAAAAAAAAAAAATTTTAACTTAATATAGCTAATTTTAGTGATATGCCGGTGACAGTTGACACTGACGTGAAGTGAACGCCATGTCAACGAAATGTGCACGCTACAGTTTTTTTGAAAAATAAGTGGCAATGGTAATACTCCCTTACAGCCACTGTAATGACGTCATAATTTACTTACGACCTTTTGGAATTCGCTACTTTTAGATTACATATTTTAGAAAGAAAATGAGGATTTTGGGAGAGATAAAAAAACACGTGAACCTTAAAATTTCATTTTCTATCGATCTAGATCATAAAATGGCCCCCTTGAAAATATGAAATGTTGTCAAATGCGTCAAAGTATTATAACTATTTCTATTTATGAGAACATCTTCTTCCTCAGGGGATTTTCCTAAAAAATATTCAGTTATTTCCTGATGTAAATATCCTGCCATTTCTTCCCCAAGCAACAGCAGGCGAGTCAGGCGACCCCAAACAATCGTGTTATAAATAAAACACAATTACGTACCTACCGGATACCTATTCGCATATACGTCAATGGATTAGATAAGAGTGGGAAAATCGGCTACGTAATGTAATAATAGCCTTAATTAAGTGGAGGTTAATTAATTACTTAGGTTGGAGTCTGAGTGTAACCGATCGCGGATCTTAATATCCCAGCGGGTTTCATGGATTGGTGGAACGTATTTGGTCCAACACCGCCCACATCGGAATCACAGTAAGGACCTAAAAGCTATATCCGATTTTATTTTTCCGACCACCACCACCGTATCAGCCCTAGGACGTCCACTGCTGGACATAGGCCTCCCCCAATTTCATGGGGGGTAAATGCCATAATCGCCACGCTTGGCATGCGGGTTGGCGATCACAGTATCCGACCATGTTATTTAAGTTATTTTGTTTAGTAATGTAATTTTATATTTAACTATACAAGGTGGCCCATTCAAATCGGTCAGTATGGGAAAGTCTGAAACTATAAGACATACGAAGATTTGTTCTTAGGAACCATGTCACCGATTTTGATAAAAAGAAAAACTGCATTAATACATTTGAAAAAAAAAACACTGTACCCAGCTAGGGAATCGAACCCGGTTGTTTTGAAAAAATAAACTTACACTATTTCTATTCAGATATCGTTTGTGTAGGTCTTAAGCAGTAAATGTCTCTAAGAAACATAATGTCTAAAATGAATAAAATGCATTTTTTTCACATACTTTAATTTATCATATTAGGTGTTCAAAGTGACCACCGTTACAATATTCAACAAGTTCAGGCATGTAAAATTGTCTCTATGGTTGTTTGTACCTCTCTACTTGTAAAATCGGTGACATGGTTCCTAAGAACAAATCTTCGTATGTCTTATAGTTTTAGACTTTCCCATACTGACCGATTTGAATGGGCCACCCTGTATAATGTATATTGTTTTGAAAAAATGACACCTCGCCGAGTTTCTTACGCCGGTTCTTCTCGTGGCAGAGGTATATTTTTCCGAACCGGTGGTAGTTTATTGACGTTCATAGGTGCATGTAATATGCCTAATTTGAAGAATAAACTACTTTTACTTTACTTTTACTTTTACTTTACATGGACCAGGTTTTTCCGACCATCTAGTTACAATACCGTTTCCGAGTGGTCAGCTAACTGTGTTCTATTGTTCAGTAACAGCTCCGATGTGCTTGATTTATCGTGACAGCGATTCCACAACTCATTCAAGCGCTGCACACACGCTGCACTGCGCGGAATGACGTTTCAGAGAATGACGTACGTGGCAGTGTTTTGTCTGAACAGCGCGCTATAGACTTCTAATTCTACAACGATGTCTTTCGGTACCAGAGTGTCTACCGCGAACTTCGAAAATCGAACTTCGTATCGTACCGTCCCTTTCCGTCATATAGTGTATTGGCTATGTGCGAAGCGAAGTAGGTGGTGGGGGTAAACTAAGCGATCGCAGCGCACACCATGGCAGAAATGTGCAATTTCCGGGGACTTATATGTCAAATTTACTTCGACTTTTCCTATTGGTTTCCTACGATTCGTTTTGTTTGTATTTATTTATTTATTTTCTTATTTATTTCAGTCAAATTTCCAGTAAGGGGTCTTTCTCGCTTACTAAAATAAATTAAATATTCATGTGTCATTATTTGACATCTCTGAGTTTGACATTGCCCCGGGACCCGTGACGTTTGACGTTTCTGACGTGCACATAGCCAATAACACGAGAGTGAATGGGACGGCACGAGACGAAGTTCGCGGTAGGCACTCTTGTCTTGGCTGCCTTGACTTTATGTTTGGTTCCCAAAATGAACAAACGAGAGTTGATGATTATTTTATTACTTACATGCTTTAGCCTATAATGAACAATTTCTGATAATTTGTATTTATGGGAAATTTTGCGAAAACAGTGATATATGCAGGTACTTTAATAGTGCTGTCATTTCGATTGCACACAATATTTATTTTAAAGAATAATAATAGCATCAATAAATTGCTCTAAATAATTAATTAATATATATGTTAATACGTTATAACTGACGATTCGAAAGTGCTTGTTGCTAGGCCTATTTGAATAAAGAATATTTTGACTTGACTTTGACTTTGACTTTGACACGTTAACAGATTAATTAACCAGTCGATGTGATGCCACAGTCGCGTTATGACAAAGTTATAGCATTTTTAGGGTTCCGTACTAAAAGGGTACAAATTATGGTGCGACTCTGTCTGTCTGTCACAACGTTAAATATCTCAGGAACTACTTATTCTTTCAATTTCAAGTTAACCAGTAGTATAATCCACGTGTATGAAAATGGAATTTTTTATCATTTACTTTTTTATTTTCTATGGAAAATGGCGGATATGAGGGAGCGCGAAATATCAAAGTCTAGTTAGTAGATCAAGTGGGGTATCATATGAAAGGTCTTGAGTTGCACATTCTAAATTAGTTTTTCATTTTTTCTACGGTTCTTAAATTTTGATTTATGAAGGAAAATGTTGAAAAAGATACCGTGGCCACCCTTATCAAGTTATCACCGAAGTTTCCTATGCATGAATTTTGAAATTATTACATATTATGATTAAGATTAACGTAAATTTTACAGGCAAAATATTACCAAAAAACCTTTTTTAACGTAATTTTGTACGGAACCCTCAGTGCGCGAGTTAAACTTGCATTTGCCTGGTTTTTTAATTTCTCAAATAGTTCCAAGGACACTACTCATCATATATTAGGTCCGCCAGTATAGTGAGTACTCGCTCTGTACGCCGCGGCGCGGGATAAACCGCTCGCGTGCACATGGGGGCTGCCGGTGCCGAGTAGACCCGTTGTAACGCGCGCGCGTCACGCTCGCCGGATTTAATTAAAAATATTAATGAGCTAGCGCCTCCGCGCGCTGATAATGTCGTTACACAGGGATACAGGATACGGCACGTGAAACCGGGGCACGGTGTCAAATGTCAGGTCAGGTCAGAGCAGGAAGAACTGCTGTTAAATAAAAGTAAAAGTAAAAGTAGTTTATTCTTCAAATTAGGCATATTACATGCACCTATGAACGTCAATAAACTACCACCGGTTCGGAAAAATAAACCTCTGCCACGAGAAGAACCGGCGTAAGAAACTCGGCGAGGTGTCATTTTTTCAAAACAATATACATTGTATAGTTAAATATAAAATTACAGTCTCAGTTACTACAAAAATAACAAGCTACAGTAGAAAACCTATTTTCGCGATACATTAGCCGTGCAGGACACTATCACTGCCAAAATCCCTGTCCATGATGTAATCGTTTACCTTGTAATATGCTTTTGAAATAAGTGTTTGTTTTACTACAGATTTGAATTTAGAATTGCTAAGTTCAGTAATGTGTTTTGGAATTTTATTGTAGAATTTAATACAATTTCCCAAGAACGACTTTTTCGTCTTTACTAGTCTATAGAAGGTTATTTTCCGTTTCCCAGTGTTTCTGATGGTGGCTATTGGTTTATCAATAGAAGTAACAGAGATTAGCTAATGCTTATGATTAAACGGATTTTCGATATTACATCTTTTTAATTTAGTAGCCTAAATGGACGGACCACTGACGCTGACTATATGGCAATTAATATACAATAGAAGAACTTTAAAGACATCGTTTGATGTGATAAAAGTTAACTTAGCCTAATCTGCAGCCCGCAGAGTTCTGCCATTCGACGGTGCCGTGAAGCGTTGTATGAAAATTCGCACGATTTCGCTGTATGTTTGCGTCTCTACTACTACGCCTTACTTGTCTATACGGGCCTGAGGGCCTACCGCGAACTTCGAAAATCGAACTTCGTGTCATGCCGTCCCTTTCACTCTCGTGTTATACACTATATGACGGAAAGGGACGGCACGATACGAAGTTCGATTTTCGAAGTTCGTAGTAGGCCCTCTGAGGTTCCAGGCGCTAGGAGTACGTATTAATTTTGATACGCACCGTGATGAGGGCACACGTGTAGCCAGATCGAAACGTTAATATTACAGCTACCTTATTCACAACCGGTCTCGCCTCATCTCACTCGTCTCCAGTATATCTTGACTCCGAGGCTCGTATCAACTATGTCTAATAGGAGCTTGGAGTTAGACTGGTCCGCGAGAGTTGCCGGCAAACCCAGAGGGAGGACGCGAACATCCTTGAGGAGTGTGTAATCAAACGCCTAATATCTCCCCTGGCTCAGCATTTCATATTGACTGTGCCGCAAATTGCAGACCTGATGTGGCGCTTCGATATATTAACAAGCGTTTTGGATTACTAGAGCAGTCTTACGATCGGTTTTGAAACAAACGAACAGAGGAGCATTTCTGCACTAACTGTAAATTTTTCGCTGAGAAACATAACCGAGCATGATAATGTCAATAAAGGTGCCGTATTCTGTAAAGCCGACTTTCGTTGATCTACCTGTAAACGCACGGCAGTGCGAAAAGCTGCAGGTCAGTCAGACCAAAGCAAATAGACCAAAAAAGATACTTACGCAATCGAACGTTGAACTTCTCCGGATTTGTCGCTGTGTCCTATTACTCACTCACTCTAAGGCTTATATCGCAAGCTAGCCTAATACGCTAAACTCCCGGAAGCCATTTTCTAGTACAAACAATGTACTCTACTTGATCCATAATTTGTAATTACCCAGTAATCCCGGCATGGCCTAATGAGGTACCTAATCACCGGTTGCCGGCCGCTGCAATTTCATTACTGCCAGATAAAGCGCCCGAATTAGCCCTTAATTTGGTTTTATTGTTTCAGTCAAATGAAAGGAAAGCTGATTTTAAATTGGCATTGCCGAGTCGACCAACCTCGTATCCCATCCAACCTTTTCGATGAAAAAGCAACCAAGTTTTGTGCGAGTTTAAGTCGGCTTTTCAACAATATGGAAGAGAGTAGCATCGAAGAGGCTGGCAGGCCATATGCTGCCTTCGTTCAGCCTCGTATCTCACTCGGATTAATATAGGAAAACCGATCAAGTCTTCTACATCTTTAAGTGTATATTTGAACAAGGGCTTGTATGAGGAACTGAGTCCGGACTGTTCGGACGAGGCTCTGAATATTGGATGAGTCGGCGTTATCTTTGGCCGTGAACGTCCACAAGTAGCACAATCAACATTCATTTTCGATGTGCTGTTTATGTTACTACTGAACTTAATAAATCTTTCAGCGTATGGATTCGATTTTAGCGTGTGGCAGAGAGTATATTCATTCAGCCTTGGTTGACAATTTGTTACGTACCCAACAAGGATTTTAAAGCATTGATAAAGTGTGATGGTGTTTTAATCAGCAAATTTAATATTTTTTTTTCTATTAAAAATGGATTGCTCTTGCCTAGCATCTAGCCAGGGGGCCAAAGATGAGGCCGACGATGAAGCGAGCTCACCCCGAAGATGCCTTTTCACTCGTGCCTTAAAAAGGTCCAGGTTATATGAACTCGGAAATACAGACGCCGGCAGAGAATTCCAATCCTTACAAGTGCGCATTATGATGGATGATGCCAAGCGCTTGGTTCGAATTACAGATATTTCGACCAGGTAAGCATGGTAGCCAGCCGTCTGGATGTGAATATCGAAGGCCGGCGAAGAAACGTTTGAACCCAGCATAATTACGTTGGACTCAGTGATTTTCATTCGCTGGTTGGACTGCATAAAGACTAAAAAGCTCGCAACACTAAACCCTAAGAACAGCACTTTGCGAACATCCGGTGAGCTGACGTGGACATGTTCCGAGTTCGACGGGATGCATCCCTCCCAGCTTCCACCGCGTCAACGTCGGCCGCGCGCGTAGCCACTTTATTCCACTCATTTCTATTTGAACATGATGCTGCGCTTCGTAAGTCTGTATCATTAGGAGCCACCATTATATGCGCTGAAAGGGTTATTTAATACTCGCAACACTAAAACATCCAGACAGTCCGCAGCAGACGGAATACACGGCTCCCACGCTCCGGCACGAAGGCTTTATGTCACTTATCGTTATTTCTCCAACCGCTGCCAATTCATTGTAATTTTTACGCGGGCTCTATTTTCGTGAAACATGCCTAACATTATTTAAATAAAACGAAATTTACTTTCAAAGATCAAACATTCATTCATTCAATAGGGTTCGAAAATGTATCTTCAGTGGGCTATTAGACCACTTCGTCCGTGAAACTACATCTATTGTAGGTACTTGACAGTCACCTGCATTATCATCGGAACAAACCTTACGGTGTGTCAGACATTACCAGTGAGAGATATTATTGCAAACGACTGTACCATGCATAGTGTATTAACTCTCACCTTAGTAGCGGCTCTTGACCTTAAGCCCGCCATTCGCATACCTAATCCCGGGCGGGGGCAATATCGCGTGCCGACGTACGAAAATGCCGGGCATGAACCAATCTGGGACCCTGGCGCAGTGAGGGAGGTACAGTAAGCGCACACTGATAATGTCTTTTGATTACGACAAAGGTGTAATGCGATTATTACACCCTTTAGTAATTACGTAACTGCTTTTATGCTGAATGATATGATATACGAATAAGTGCTACCTAAATATTTTAGTGATGAGGTTCGATTTTGCTATAGAGAAAGAATCTCTGATACTATTATTCCTACTGTTTTGTTTTGTTCTACATTTGAATTTTTGATGCCGCGCGTAATACGGCGCATTCCTCCAAGTCTCAATATCATGTCGAAGAATGTCAGACATGTACAGTCAGCATCAGAAGTTGCTACGCAACTAAAGAGGTCGCACGCTCTTATTCCCTGATAATAAAGACTATTGAACAAAATCGCTTGTAAAAGCTAATCAAGTATAACTCAAATGATAGACATACAATTGTGTACAAATCAGACGTTAGTTTAATAACTAGTAGTGACACGTGTTTGGCAAGCGGGCCGCGACGCGTAAACACGCCGGGTTTATTTAACCGGTCTTATATTTGCACTCGATCACTGACGCCAACGTTCATTATCGGATTGCCAGTTTTTCTCCAGTTTTTCAAGGTACAGGTAAACCAGTAGCTTAATTTAATGGACCCCGACTCATCATCTTCATCATATCAGCCCATGGATGTCCACTGTTGGACATAGGCCTCCCCTAAAGAGTGCCACAACGACCGGTCCTGCGCCACCCGCATCCAGCGGACACCCGCGAGCTTTACCAGCTCATCAGTCCACCTTGTAGGGGGTCAACCCAGTACATGGTCGCCACTTGAGAACCTTTCCGCCCCGACGGCCATCTGTTCTACGTATATACCAGCCAGCGGTCTGGTAAGCGGTCACCGCAGCCTATGTAAGCCTGCAACTCCAGAGGTGTCACATGCGCGTTGTCGACCCTTGCAATGTGCCCCGCCCACTGCCACTTGTGTTTAGCGGTTCAGAGGTCTATATCAAATTAACGAAGACTCTGAAAAGTCGTAGTTCCCTCCTCTAGTCAACAAGACAACAGGAGCTGGAACGATTGATTAGAAAATGCCCCAGTTGAGTGAAGTTTCGTAGAACCTCATCGGAGAAAATCAACATAGGTGTTTCATTGCTTATTCTTTTGTATTTAAGCTTTTTTATAAGGTGAGGTGTGCATAAATAATATTTGTATTGTATAGGGAATATAGGGATATACCATCCTCCTTCTTCTAATCCTAAATAATTCAACAACAGTACAGAATATTTTAGGAAAATATTTAATATAAATTGGAGATTTAGGTAAAAACGATTGGTTAAAAACGACGAGACGAAACGGACCTGCAAATCTCGCCGGATTCTGATAATCATATTGTTTTATTTTGAGTTTTGAATTTAACAACGGAAGGCAATACGCTTGAATTACTAGAAATACCTACCCCCTGATTTGCACTTGAGGCAAGGTACCTACTGATTATCGCCTCCTCCATAGAATGACGTCATGGTGGCAACACATCTTTGCGACATCTACGCAATCTTTAAATCACACGTAACTTGGGTCGGTGTCGCTGAATAAATAACATCTAGCGTCGCAGTAGCGGGGGCGGGAGCGGGCACCATTTATCACGCGCTTATGTAAATTATTTAAATATGCGTACGTTCTGGTAATTAGGATGCAGACAAGAGTCGATGACGTCTTTAATTCTGAATAGGGCGCGCAGCATTAAAATGCAGCGACCTTCGTGCTTGTGAGTAAAGAATACTAACTATTGTGTCCATAATCTCAGTGTGGTTGCTCTCTTAATCCAGTAAAATCTTACATCAACTGGTTAAAGATATTTATATTCATTCACCATACGTTCAAATTACAACAGGAGAGGATCACGTGGCGTGACCATGACCTCAATATCTTTATTATTTCTGTTAAAACATGTTGAATTGGTTTGCTGCAATTAATTACATTACATTACGTCGGTGTGTTTCGCGTAGTGGCCGCTGACAGCGGCGCTAGTTGTCTCTGCAGGCTGTTGGGCGAAACAAGCACTGACGTTTGTAAGGTCGCGTTCAAGATCCCATGCCACAGCCTATGCAAAACTGTTTTTATTTTTTTTTAATGTTTGTTATTGGTTTTTGTATTTCTTTATTTCAATGCGTGTTAATTAAGAGTTTAGTTTTATATTTAAGTGTGTTATACGCCGTGATCTCACCAGTTGGCCCCGACGGAAGACCAGCGTTGACCGTAAGGTTGGCACTATGCTGAGTCGGGACCAATTCGTGGCGCTTTCTTATTTTTATTGTTTTATTTTTTTATCATCTATGTTTTTATGTGCTACGAATAAATGTATTTCTATTTCTTTCTAACTATTGCCTCTCTTGTCGGCGACACAGGACCACAGAATAATAGTACATTGTTTAACAGAAGCCCGACGCCCAAGGAAAGCTTTTGATGCCTCTAGTTTGCAATATTGTTACGCCCAAGTTAATCACAATGTTTTTATCACATTTGCCAGGAAATAAACAACTCCAGCACCAATCCAAATTGACGAAATCGACAACTTCACCTCCAGTATCAGTGCATGCCGGGGCGTCCTTTCGACAGGAGCGCGCAGCTTCAATATTTAACGAATCACAAAGCAGTATTCTTGCAGCGTGCGGCCAACTAGATTCTTCAGCTTCAATACTTCAACTAATCACAGAGCAGTATTTTAGAGGAGCGCGGCCAACTAGATTTTTTTAAACCAATCAGATCACACACAAACTTAGGGAGTTATGAAAATCCGTAACTCCTAACCTAAGGGAGGTATTTTTTTATTGGGGGACAATTTTACATAAATCGATCGGCTATAATTGTTCTATACGCCTGCGTACAATAAGGCCCTTTACAAGCAAGTCGCCACATAGCACATGCTCTTTCGTTCCTGGACGTTAATATATATCTTCTTTGTGCCTGGCGCGAATCGCGATCGGGTGTACCGTACCACGGAGGCGCGCGAGAGCCGAGTTTGGGCAAGAGCAAGTAGGACAAGCCCTGCCGAACACATAACACGTCTCTATACTCGGGTCTGTATAGAGTGGGACGAGGTTGGAAGTGTTGGAACGTCACAACTTGCATACATACATACATAAACTCACGCATATATTCCCAAAAGGGGTAGGCAGAGCACACGAAAATTAATTTCAGTGCCACTTTTAGCAGTTGTCGGTTTATAGATGGAGAAAATGTGATATTGCAGTGACAAGTTGCTAGTCATCAGCCTTTTCAGTGGAGGAACTTGTATACACCTTCAAAACATGAAGTTAAAAAACGTATATACAATGAATGTGGAGTGTACGCCGAACTAACATGGAATAACCAATTTCTTGCCGTCTCAAAGGGTCTGCGGCCAACGCAAGTGTGCTAGTAATTATTAACGAATATTACCAGTGGTCCCGCGGAATTTTTTGAAAAACGCGATATGTACCACGATGTAAAATGTTGCTAATTTTAAAATAGAAATAAATGCTTTCGTGGCCAATGTTGCCGCTGTCGCCGGTAACGGGCGGCAGTAAACGCACGGCTGCCGATAAGGAAAATTAAAAACGCAAAGTCGATTCAATTACGGCGGAGCTTTTAGTGCCGACGTAGGTGTCGTCGACTGCTCGGAAAATGCGCTTATTTTACGATAATGTATGGGAAAACTCATTGTTCAAGATAAAAAACGTGTTTTTATGCTGATTTTGTAGCGACATTTTTTACGGCGATGGTTTTTTTTATGTGCCGAGTAAAACAGATACATCTATAGTCTAGCTAGAGGCGAGTTTTAAATGTCCTTAACACCTTTTGATTTGAGCCTCTTTGCCCTGGGTTGGTTTGTAGTTATTATCTGTGGTTTACTCGCAGTGGATCATCATCACGGGTAACCCTACGTGCCCTGCTGCTGGCAGTAAGTAGCATCTTCCTGCGCTCTCGACTCGACGCTGCTCCCGCGCACCGATAATCCAAAGTGTGTAACTGCTTGTTATTGCTTACTAATTAGTCTAGTCGAGAATTAACCATGAACTATGTATGTATAGCTCAATCTGAGAAAAAAACGAAGACTCCTAGAATGTTCTGTAGGGTTGTCACTGGATAAATATTAGTTACGCCGAAAACCAGTCACAGCTAAGCATCTAATATCTTTAAACGAGCAATTCTAAATTCTTGCATATTTATTTATTGATTTCGGGGACCTCGGAAATGGCTCTAACAATTTCGATGAAAATTATCGTAAATGCCTGAACGGTTTCAGGCATTTACGGTGGCGAAAAATCGATCTATAAGTAGCTAGGTCTCCTCTTCGGTAAAACTCGCATTCTCCGGGAAAACACGACTACGAGCTCGGTCGCCCAGTACTAAAATCTAATCTGAGGTTTCGATTGGTATCCAATCGCTGAACTCACTAACGCGCCAATTGTTTACTAACTCGATTGTTACTGGATCGAAATACATTCGATTGTCACCATTTCATAAGTCATAAGTAATTTATTTTTCTCAAACATGCAATGAAATATTGATGTTATGTTCCTTGTAATAGGCTGCGAAGTATGACGTTTCAGGTGCGGCTAGGACAAGAGGTCGTTAATGCAATTTCATACAAATGTTGCAGGCCTAGGCCGGCAAAGTCCTCTTTTTTAATATCCATTCCACATAAATTTGTGGCACAGGCATCATGACATTCTGCCACTATGCGTATTAAAAATAAAACATTGATTTTTTTGTTGTTTTTTTCATTGCATGTTTGAGAAAAGCACTATACATACCTCGGCGGGAAATATGGGGTTGCCCGCCTGAGACCTATCCGACCTCGCTTCGCTCGGCCGTCTATATGTCTTCGGCCGGCAACCCCTTTCGTCCCGGCCTCTGTAGTAATATACTATTGCATATATATATAGAAAAGGTGGTTTACATATATAAGCAATGGAACACACATTTCACCAGTAGCTGGCATGCAAAAAGAACACAAGTCAAAGAGTTACTATATCAACAATCTATAAGATAAAATGTCATTACTTAAGCCTATATAAAATATTTCAAGATCTATAATATTCAAAATAATCATTGACGCTGTAAAAACTTTCCTGTATCAGCCAATTTTTTATCTAGATTTAAATAAATTAAGTGGCAATTCTTTAACGTCATCATGCAATCGATTGTAAATACTGACTGACATACAACATGCGTTCTTGCCATACAATTTTGTTTTCTTAGGCGGAATAGCGAGTCGATCAGGGTATCTTGTATTAAAATTACATATTTCTAAACTTCATATATATATATATATATATAGGCTAGGTACAGTAGGTACAGTCAATAGTTTTAAATCTCTAAAAAATGGCTTACAAGATGTCAAAATATCCAGATTACATATTGCTCTTATACACTTTTTTGCTATATGAGTACGCCTCGTACATAGCTCGAATTACTCCAGAGAAGTATGCCATACCTGAGCAAAGAACAAATGTATCCATGATAGGCCTGGATTGCAGTTGAGATTTATATGGAGGAACTCCCACGAGCGGTAATGATCAGTGGTTTCATAATCATGCAGCCATCAGGTCGCTGTCACCGCTGAGCCAAGTTTTCTCATCGTTAGGGAAACAAACTATTCTGTTCTGCATGAATACAGAGTCGCGAATAGATATCCCGATAATTAAAATTGTGTAATTTCTATCGAACGCATTTCAACGCTACGAATGTCCAACAAAAGATCGATTCAATTTTATATCGATCGAGCAAACATTAAATACGCTGATAAGCACTTCTTTATAATTCAAAATTAATATCAAAGCTACGGTATATATGTTGATCTTGATATGACATTCACTTCGACGTAACGAGTATTCGATCGAGTGACTGTGTCGAGACAACAATCATCGAGACTACCGAGGAACTGTAAAAAATATTACATTACTACAGAGGCCGGGACGAAAGGGGTTGCCGGCCGAAGACATTTAGACGGCTGAGCGTAGCGAGGCCGGATAGGTCTGAGGCGGGCAACCCTATAGTTCCCGCCGAGGTATGTATAGTGCTTTTCTCAAACATGCAATGAAATAAACAAAAAAAAAAAACAAAGTTTAATTTTTAATTTAATACGCATAATGACAGAATATCATGATGCCTGTGTTACAAATTTATGTGGAATGGAAATTAAAAAAAGAGGACTTTACCTGCCTAGGCCTGCAAGATTTGTATCAAATTCCATTAACGACCTCTTGTCCTAGCCGCACCTGAAACGTCATACTTAGCAGCCTATTATAAGGAACATAAGATCAATATTTCATTGCATGTTTGAGAAAATATAATTACCACTCCGCGCGTGGAATCCTATTAACAGAGTTTAATTTTTCTGAATTTTTTCTACCACTTGCCTCAGTTTTAGATATATATTCTTTCCAACACTGATGATCCTTTACCTAACAGTAAATCTAGGATTTGTTGACTGCGAACGCCTAAAACAAGTCTGCAAAGCAAAGTTGGTCCGCGCTTGGGTAATAGCGTTGGCTTATAGTAAATTAGCCCTTATTGACCTCATATCCGCACGGCTCCCTCGGGACTAACGGGACCTTGCCAGAATAGAGATACATTCATAAATACAAGAATATAAATATGTAGGTGACAGGTTCTGCGGTTAACCGCGGAGGAAAAACAGTATTGAAAACTTTCGGCCGCGAACACACGTTATACATTTTTATCCTGTCATTGCATTTTATGGTGGGCACCTAAGGTGGATGATCTGAATAATTAGATCATTCCAGAATGCGTGTTCATTCGCTTGGTGTAAACTAACGCCGTCTTTAATCCTGCTTCGACATGAACGTTCCTATAAAACTGGTCCAATCCACGAAGAAGCCCGCACCTGGCTATGGTCAAACAGAAACGATATATTGAAACAATGCAGTATGAAGGAGTGGAACGCTTCCTCGATTGAACTATCTATAAATTAATCCCCGTTGTTTGATCATTATCCCCTAAAATTGAAACCAGATTCTATCTTCACCTGCTTATTGTCGTTGAGCAGGAGATGCTGCAAAATACGGTACTTCTGGCTTTCCTGATTTCATTCAAGAATCGACCAACAAATATCTGCTCTCATTTCACTGTTGGCGTATTTATACTTTACGTTTTTTATTGTTTACGTCTGCAGCCGCGCTCTTCGCTTTGCTTTGTATTCCCCAAGTCAAGCATTACCTACTCAACACTAGTTTACCAACTTATGAAAATGAAACACTACATACTTATATGTATTTAAAATAATTTCACCAACACCACACCAACACTAATTAATTCGTTAGTTTATCAAAATGTGTTTTAATGATCTGAAATTAAAATAAACGAACGTAATAAAATCAATGTTGGAAGTTATCCTCGCACATTAATTAGGGCCGCATGTTTAACCTCGAGTAAACCCGTTGTTTATCTAACGGTTATGTTATAGTCGCCATTTACTGCACGCCTTTTGCAAACTTCAACTTATCTTCAATATTTTCGACACAATCACGATTTTCGAAGAAAATAACGACACTTGAGTCCTTGAGTTACGTGACGTACTCTGAAGTGTCACAAGAATCAATACAAACATTGCTGGCATAATTTAGTAAAAACAAGCATTCGTCACCTTCAAACACTTTTAGATAGAAAGGGTCGGATGCATTTTCTTCTGCCTACCAGCACTTTTCTTCGCGTCTCTCTTACACTGTACCTAACCTAATACTGAATTAAAAGAGAAGAACATCTGTTACGCAGGATAAATATTAGCAAGCTGTAGTACTTATTTGAGGAAATCGTTGATTGTTGACAATATCCATGATGCAGCACGTAGGATAAATAAACATTAAAGAATTGCGTCAAACGAAACCACCAATAATAAGATAATAACATAACATCGTTTCGGTCACCGAGTGTTTTTTTCCGTAGTCAACAACAGTATCAAACTAAAACATGAAATAATGTGTCAGTGGGCACCCTCATCAGTTCATCACTCATCAGCATCACCCATTGACGCCGTCGCCTACAGGGCTGCGTAAAACGTCACGATATAGAGAAAACCCCAGCACCAAGTTTACTTTCCTAAGATGTATCGTTTGTGCCCAAATCCAATAGATTTGAACAATTTGGAATTTAATCAACCTCGAAAGTCCAAAGTTCATGATTTCAGAGAAAAAGCCTTTAGGGAAAAATAATCCGGCAAACATTTTGTGTTTCAGAGACGAGATGCCAACTGCAAAGGAATGAAAGAGTGACTCACCTATTTTTGTTTTTATATCTAAGCATTGTGATATGTGCGGGAACTGAAGGATTTTTCGCCACTTTTTGCTCTTGCCCTTGTTGCTATCGGAGCCGCCTGTTAACAAACAAACAACATGTTAAACGGAATACAATACTCACACACATATAACACAAACGAGATCAAATAGAAATAAGTACAAAAGACAGACGTAAGCTTTCCCCGAACTTCAACATACTCGTAGACAATACAAGGGCCTCTAATATAGACGGTTTTGCTTGGAGCAGTGGCTCTATAACATTAACATTATAATCTTCTGGCACCTAATCAGACATTACATGACAAGACTCAAAAATACGTAGTTGAACAACTATGTTTGTAGAACCTATTGCAACTTGTTAACATTATTCAGCGACTTATTATAATTTGATATTTGTATATATTTAGTCGTGTCAAAAATCACACAGTGATCAGTTTAGGTACATTATAATAGCTAGATGATCAGCAATGGGTACTTCTTAGACCCTCGATTGGTTCTGTCGATCGTAATTATCAACTTGTGCATGTGTCGCGGCCAATGAGCTGGCGACAAGGACTGATTTGCGCGACGAACTGACCATGCATCTCGTAAACACATTGTAGGAGTACTTAAACTATGACGTATAAATTATTTATCTCCAGTATTAGAGATCCACGTTAACTCTCGCTAAGTATCAGATGAACTTGATGAAATGAATAAAAAAATATCTTCATAATATTTTGGCTACAACATTACTGATACGAAGAACCGCAATAATTTGGTCAGAAGCACCGTACCTACTGAAATTAAAGATATCATATTATGCTCCCATGTTGTTTTTAACTATCAAGGTACACAAATATGAACCTAAAACCGTTCAGTGTATCATAGAGAGTCGGGACTTGCAAACTGTATGATAGCATCTTCAGTGTCAACGTCTAGCGCGGAGTCGAAGGTCCGCAGTAATCGAGTTTCACCGAGAATTCGACACCACTTAGGATCCCCCGAGGGCTCTCACACACACCCACTAGTAGGTACACAGCCGCCGGCTATTAGAGATCGATGCTAGAACCCATTATGTTACGAACAGGTTGCTAATGATAAAAACAACTAGATCATTAAAGAGGCTCCTGTACTGACGAGTTTAAGTTGAAGTTTCAATTAGTAACAAAACATGATATATCTTCATATCGTCATACGAATACGAGGGTTATGTTTTATGATGTCTCGCGTGTTTATGAAATTTGTAACTATATCAACTTTCTGGAGGCAACTGCAGCGTGCAGCGGTGGAAAGTGAAGCTTTCTTCTTGTAATCAACTGTACAAAAATAAGTATTATTTTTTCATCTTTGGCACTCTTTACGGGAGGCCTATGTCCAGCAGTGGACGTCCATCGGCTGATATGATGATGATGATGATGACGACGACACTCGTATAACATACCTGGTGTCACGTACAATACGTACTTACATACCATGTCGTTGAAATAGATTCTAAAATAAAGTGCGTTGAAATAGATTCTAAAATAAAGTGGATTTCTGTGCGAATTTTAACAGATATTATTACAAAGCCATATATGGCAGATATAATTTAGGTACTTATTGAAATCGTGTCAAGGTTAAAATTTAAGCATATAATTTAATACGTCATGCAGCAAAGGGTACGTAGGGCTAATTTACAACAAAAATAAGAAGAGTAAGGGTATCGCGTAGCCCATTTTGTGCAGTCTTGTATTTTCCCCATCCTATTTATTGTTATGTGGCCAAAACCCCTTAATCTTCGGCCTCGTGTTTACCCTCGGGGGCTTGGGGGGGTTAGATGCTAGCATAGGGCTAAGGGCAAACCTATTCGCAATAAAAATAAACTAATTGATTGAAGCACCAATAAAAACTCCAGCACAGCAATACGTCGTGTTGAGCGGGGTAATGTAACTGTCTCCGGCGTGGCAGTAAGTTCATTAATTTTCGACGCTTGCCTAAGCCGTGCCGCCGGTATCGCCTCCCGAACTAATCCGCTCATTTTCTAGGGATAATAAAGCTTACCAGTTTCGCAGCCTTAACATGTTCGCATTTCAGGCATTACGAGCTGGAAATAAGGACCAGTTTCGTGTGCGAATGAAGTGAGCACACCTTCACAAGCTAGAGGTCACGTACTGCTATCGCGGTTTGTGGATAAGCATGCTAATTCTGTAAAGTGATGACATTGTTTTTTAGCAGCTGCCCTGGTAATAATATTTACGCTTATATAAAGGCTGCCAAAACACACTTAGCATTACAGCCCTAACCTTTTTACACCCCTCCCATATGGGGGACCGTGGCTAAAATTGGCGCAACGCAACCAACGAAAAATTTATTACGTCAGCCGTGAAACAAGTCAAGTAAATAACTGTGAAAATCATTTTAGCTAATGGCTCGTTCTTCCAAAAACCGCAAAAGCATTATAGCTATCTGAATATTTTGACGGAAAGCTACTTTCATCCATCGCTGTTATATTCTATCATATGATAGTCATCATAGGCGCGGAAAGTAAAGGGTTGCATGACGACGTGCCTGACGAGTCAGGCAATTCCCGTCTAAATTGGACTCCGGGTGAATGATGCACTCGCAGGACTCGTATCGTATCTAATAGGCACATTAAAAATATGTAGCTAACAAGCTGTCACCTCGAAAATATGTCTCCAGTCTCGAACGGTTTCCAGCTGACGGCACCGCTTTCGACTCATTTCCGTCAAACGATATTAAATCACCCCTAAACGAACCGATAAAAGCGAAGTAATGGGGCCTTTACAACCCAACGCAAGAAATATATCTCTACCTGGTCCCTCTCACTCGTACCGAACACGGCCAAAGAATGACACAGACGGAATGGCAGTATATTTCCCAGTCGATCGGTCGCAATCGGATTAGGGAACTCTTTTCTATCCTTTATACGGAATTACGGGTTTATTGGGTCCTTATTTGATTAGGATCATCGGCTCGTAGTTGCACGGAATTCTGTTGGCAGACTTAATCCTTCTAATGAAAATACAATCCGCATTAAAACTATTTCTTCAAACGAATTCATATTCATAATTAGGTATGTACCTGATTATTTTTCGGCTTAAACCTCAAAATATGGGTACATCACATTCTTTACGCACATTTTTGATAAGCCATGACCGCGACTATTACGTCGGGAGACCTTTTGCGTTACGGATGAAGATGGATGATATACCACACAAGTTAAAGTCGGTTTTTTTTTGTAATTTTTTCGATTTTGCTCCGCAAATACAAAACTGATTCCAATTGCATACTGCCAGTGGAAATAGTCCGACTAGTTTAAAACGATAAACTGTTACTTTGGCTTTGTTCCGATTTAACAAATGCACCCTGAGCTGAGCGTAAATTCAATATATTTGATTCCCAAGTTATTGCTATAGATAGAGTTGAATGACATAATGTTGGACCATGAATGTAGGGACAATCAGCAATTACTGAACTTAGCAATTCTAAATTCAAATCTGTAGTAAATCAAACACTTATTTCAAGAGCATATTATAAGGTAAACGATTACGAGTACATCATGGATAGGGATGTTTGGCAGTGATAGTGTCGTGTACAGCTAGTCTATCGCGAAAATAGGTTTTCTACGGTAGCATTGTTATTTTGTAGTAACTGATATACTGTAATTTTATATTTAACTATACAATTATATTGTTTTAAAAAATGACACCTCGCCGCGTTTCTTACGCCGGTTCTTCTCGTGGCAGAAGTTTATTTTTCCGAACCGCTGTTTTGATACTGACTGTACCATCGAAACACTACTTATTCTAACCTTTAATGCAACGAGATAGGATTTAATATTAGGTACTCAGTGTGTTTTCGTTCATAGTAGAACATGACAAAGCGTGGGCGGGGTTAAGGATCGCTTCGTTCATTATTAACGGAAATATTATGCGGGGTTGATATCCGTATTTGGCTACAGTGATTGCTCAAGAAGATCGGCATACATAAATCAAACTAAAAGCAATAGTCAAAAGAAGATAAGCTTGAAGTGTAATCCGCTTGTATTTTATCACAATTACGAACTGGCAAAGTTATTACAGATGCTTTGGCTAAAGGAAACAGCGTAGCAATGATCTCTACGGACCTCAGCAAAGCATTTGATTCTATAAATCACAATGGGCTGAGTAAGAAACTGTTCGACGCTGGAATGGCAAATAATGTAATTAAGCTTATTGAAAATTACCTTGCAGGCCGAGAAGCTCGTGGCAAACACCGAACGATGTACGGAAAAAAGATTTCAGTACCACATGGAGTACCGCAAGGCTCGATTTTGGGGCCAATCCTTTTTAATCTACGAGGCTTGCACTGAAAGTGGCGGGAATCGAATACTTATTAATTTATTTTTAACATGTATTATACCTTTTTATAATCTCTGAAGTTTCCTTATCTCAACACACTGGCCACTTAGAAAAAAAAAAGTATGGTTCGGTTTCAATTGTTTATTGAAGTCGTCGAGTCACTGCTTAAAATGGAATTGTGCCGTGAAAATTTCAGAGCTATGATTTATTATGACTTTAAAAGTGGACTAACACAAAAACAATGTGAAGAGCGGATGGTTGCTGCTTTTAATATTGAAGCTCCTTCAAAGACTACAATATACAGGTGGTATTCAGAATTTCAACGTGGCCGTGTATCCCTCACCGACGAAGTGCGTGAAGGTCGACCAAAATCGGCAGTCACGCAAGAAAACGTCGATGTTGTGCGTCGTCTGATAAATGAAGACCGACATGTGACATATCGGGAAATTCAAGAGCACCTGGGTATTGGAATGAGTCAAATACAAATTATTTTAAAAGAAGAATTAGGCGTGAAAAAGTTATTTTCCCGTTGGATACCTCACCTATTGTCTGACGAGCAGAAAATAGTCCGTGTCAATTGGTGCCGCAAAACTTTGAAAAGATTTAACAAGGGACGCTCAAATGCTGTTTTTAGCATAGTATCAGGTGACGAGTCGTGGATATACGCTTATGAGCCTGAAACTAAAAACCAATCCCGAGTATGGGTCTTCGAAGACGAGCTCAAACCCACAAAAGTTGTTCGTTCTCGCAGTACGGCTAAGAAGATGGTGGCTACGTTTATCTCTAAATCTGGTCAAAGTCAAAGTCAAAGTCAAAATCATTTATTGCAAGTCACATTACAGTTGAAAAAGATGGAATTAAGAATACATAGGTCTACATGTGACGCCCTGCAAGGGCACAGCAACATATTAATCATATACTAATTTATTACATAATTTTACTTTAACTACTAACAATAATCAATAATACCCTACACCTTTATAATTAGTAATGAAGAGCTATCGAAGTGTTGTTAATTATCATTAAAGAATTCGGCAAGACTATAGAAACATCTGTCAATGAGGTATTTTTTTAATTCTTTAATGAATTGTGTATTTTTTTCAATGTTTTTAATAGTGTTCGGTATGTGATTATAAATTTTGATTAACATGAAATGCGGGCTTGATGTAACTATTTTCAGTTTGGAGAATGGTAATTTGAGTTTATTTAAGTACCGATCGTTTCTTTTATATCCGGTCATAGGCGTAAATAGTTGTTTATGTTTCTTGACAAATTTACATGATTCCAGGATGTATAAGGAGGTAAGGGTGAGTATCTGGAGTTTGATGAAATGGGGTTTGCAGGAATCCATTTGATCGATGTTTGCTAGGATGCGAATACATTTCTTCTGGAGGATGAAAATTTTGTCTACGTCGCTACTATTTCCCCACAATAAGAGGCCGTACGTTATTCTTGAGTGAGCGTATGCGTAGTACGCCGCTGTCGCAGTTTGGAGGTCAGTTACTCGTTTAAGGTGGTGAAGTGCGTAAATGAAGGAGGACAATTTTTTTGATAATTTTTCTATGTGCGGTTTCCAGCTCATATTGGTGTCGAGTTCTATTCCTAGTAAGGTAGCTGTCTTCACGGTTTCGACAGTGCTGTTTTTATAGATGTAGGTGGTCGGTAATGGGGGTTTTTGGTAGGGTTTAAACTGAATTAGTTTAGTTTTATTCAGGTTAAGCTTAAGGTTATGAGTATCGAGCCAATTTAAGATGTTATCCATTGCTGAATTTAATTTAATTTGTGCTTCGTCAGCGTTAGAACAGGAAAACAGTACGGAAACGTCATCCGCAAAGAGTACGTTGTGTTCTTCTAATACGCGGTCACGTAGCTACTGTGGCTCTTGAGGATCGTAGAACAGTCAATGCTGATTGGTACACCACTATTTGTTTGCCGAACGTCTTTGCTGAACTCCGAAAAACAAACCCTAGTCGTCGCATCATCCTTCACCACGACAACGCCAGCCCACACACCGCTCGGACAACAACTGAGTACCTGGACGGTGAAAAAGTCGAAATATTGGACCACCCTCCATATAGCCCTGACTTAAGTCCCAACGACTTTTTTACATTCCCCAGAATCAAGGACAAACTGCGTGGTCAGCGGTTTCAGACGCCAGAAGAAGCAGTGGAGGCCTATAAAATAGCCATTTTGTCGACCCCTACTTCAGAGTTCAAAAAGTGCTTTATGGACTGGTTTGAACGCATGCATAAGTGCATGAAATACAAAGGAGAATATTTTGAAAAACAATAAAAATAAATAAACTCACTTATACTGCATATTTTCTTCTATTCCCGAAACTTTCAGTTTTACCCTCGTATATGTGAGCGACATGCCAAAAAATCGCATAGCTGGTATCACGTTATCACAATACGCTGATGACCTTTGCATCCTAAACGAAGCGTGTCGTCCACATACTGCATCGCGACGGGCAGTATGGGCCGCCAAAACGGTCATCAACTATTACAAGGAGTGGGGTCTGAAGTGCAACGTCAGTAAGACGGACTGTGCCATGTTCACTAATAAACGTAAATATAGTCGGACAGTTAGACTTGAATGTGAGAGTTTACCAATAAAAACTAGTATAAAGTATCTTGGAGTACACCTTGACCAGAGACTAGTAATGAAAGAACACGCTAAAAACACAGTAAAAAAAGTAAAACAAGCCCGTGGCATGTTGGCACCGATTATAGGGTGGTATAGCAAGGTGTCACTCGAAACAAAAATTAAAGTCATAAAAGCAACGCTGTTACCGATCATAGACTATGGCATAGTGCAACTTTACCCTCGGGTGTGCACATCCAAGTTGACCGAACTAGAAAGACAATACCGTATGGCATTGAAAACTGCTGCTAATTTTCCTCGTAATACGAGTTCAAAAGTGATCTGGGAGATGCTTGATGAGGACCCGTGGTACCTACGTGCTAGGGACCTCCATGAAGACATGCTACGCAAGTTAAGAGATCTGCAAATTCTCGGTCTTACACAAACTGGTGACAAATACGAGAAACCAAACCATCATAATCCCATGTTACCTAGTTTGCGCACTGGTGATATTGATTATGTATGCAAACAACAAAGAGGTAAACCACTCTCCAAGCGAATGGTCCCTCCTCGTATTCCCATCATTTAAATTTGAAATATGTAGCTGTCCTGCGTGAGCCAGTTCATGTCTGAGCTGAGCCCCATTTACTTTACAATTAGATCTTTTAGTAAGACATATGTGTAAAATAGCTTTGCTCGTACTTGTCGGGCCAAAAAGTGTAAAACCAATTATATAAAATAAAGTTTATTCTATTCTATTCTATTCTATTCTATTCTATAGAATAAGGTGCAATTTAGTTAAAATATATCTTTGATATCATCTGTACTACGCACTACACAGGCGAAGATGCTCAATAGCTAAGGATACACAAACAAACAAGTGGTGTGTAGAAAAACTTGTGCCCTCTCTTGTAGTCCCTCTTTACGGATACTCGAGGTAAAAAGCATTAGGTTCACATAACGTGTGTTATCATAATACAAACCAGTCAAGCGCAAGTTAGGCTTTCGCAGGATTCCGTACCATCAAACTATGTTAAACTACGAGTATATACTAAATAGCTATGTATTAAGTATGTAAGGCTCTGAGCATATTTGGGAACCCTTTCGCAGAATCGCGGATCCTACTCATACTTTCCTGGTTGGCTATGTTACTAATTGCTATAAGGAAATATGTTAGTAACTTTGAAGGATAATCTCTAAAACTACATGCCCAAATTCAAAAACTATTAGAATGGGTCATCATGGTGATCATCATATAGGCTGATATCCCGTTAAAATATACATGGGTTGTTTACAAAACTGAAAGTGATGACACTACAGTGTTGCCGTTTTTTAATTTCAAGACTTTTTTGCCGGACTATATCTGACACTGACAATCCACCTTATCCATTTTCGTAATTCCGCCAGAACGGTGGCTAAAGAAGCGTTGAAGTTCCAGACATACTGGATTACTAAAACAATTTGAAGAACATAAAGTATAGGGTTCCACAGCCTCGCACCCTCTAAAAAGGAGCAATAGGTACCCGTCTGTACCGTACTAGTACTAGGTAATGTAATGTCCTGCCGCGAGTGCCAGCAATGTAAACTGCGTTATTCCAGCAGAATGCTCGCGCGGTAGGTTACTCTATCTCAATTGTTCGGCAAATATGTGAGTGGGCTAACCGAGGGTGTGGAAAAGGTCGCCAGCGGACCAGGCACAGAATGTCTGCTTCGACGCGACATACTGACAGCGCAAGGTATCACTATATAGATTCATTCTTAAGCTTCGAGCGCACTGCACGTCGTCCACTACGTTTCATCCCACTTTGTGTAGTTTAATTAATCATCGTCTCACAACCAACCTCCAACACCTGGACAATCTGCTACTCAAAATAGTATACCTAAAACAAATTTCAAAAATCCTATCACGTTATGGAGTTCATGGACAAACTGCGTACCTGGGTAATAGCTGACAGTATGATTACCTATGATTCAGTCGATTGCATATAGTAATTTGCACATATTCGACGTCTCTCTGTGAACCATCAAGTCCATGTATGCGCCGTCTACGCCGTTTTAGTTTTTAAAATAATTGGTAATTAAAAAAGGGCACGCAAAAGTACTTCAGGAATTGGCTTTTATCGTGGGTAGGGCAAGATTACAATCTCATAGCCACCCCGCCCCAATATATTCCCTTTACTATTTGTTTATCGTGTGCCATATAATTCTCTCATATCTTTAACTTTAGGAAGCAGGAAATGGGAATTAGTGTTTAAATCACTAATGATCTATATGTTCACTTTTTACCGACTTCAAAAAAGGAGGAGGTTATGTTCGTCTGTATGTTTTTTTTTTCATTGTTAATTTTCTATAAACCGTAATTACCAGCGGCAGAAAATAGTTAGATTATTTCCGTTACATCACTTGCCGAATTCAAAAAGACAGTTCTTCTGTACGTCGCTCCGCTGTGTCGCATCCGCCGGGACTATCTCAGGATCGTTGCGTATTCAGAGAAAGGGCCTTAACGTCCCTTCAATTTGGAAGGCATCTCGCAGTGGGTTCAGGGCCCAGACGATTGTTTGCTTTTTCTAGCTTGCCGCAATTGACGAGACCTGCTAACCTCACCACGGTTCCCTAGCAAAACCAGTCCCGGAGATTCGCAGCAACTACATATTATTATACGCAATCCGAGGTCTCAGATCAGACTTACCCTGGTTCCGCCACGGCGAGTTGTCGGTACGAGTAAGCTTTATGAATGGCAGCCCTGGAGTACCGCATTGTGAAGGACGGTTTTGTCATGGAAATCGCGGATTCCACTCAGAGGCTTCGCTCACGATGACATTGAAAAGGTCTCGAGGGGACTACTTAGAGCTAAATTTGCGTATTTCCAAGACATGCTGCAAAAACACTATTGCTCTCCGCTTAAACAATGATGATACATTTTCAATAAACAAGAATAGAGTTAGCACCTGAATGTGGCCATGCAATTGCATAATAAAATGAATAAAAATTTATTCGTCGCGATGTTAACCTCGTTCGCTACACCTATTTTATTGGTTATTTCTTCTTGCAACCTTCCCAATAGATAAGCAGACAAGGGTATCTGTTTTGTTTGCTATTGGTAATATTGGCGTAAATAACAAATACTGTTTTGATATTTTGGCTGAGTCATGGCCGTCAATAAGAAAGGGAATGCCAGCCATATTTAACTTACATAACGTTCAATATTTGCAGGACTGGCATTCGCCAAGCTTGCTTGCCAATATCTCGCCTCAGACGAACCAATACAAGTTTGATCTTTCATTACACTTGTTGACTAATTTAGAAGTCAAGTTGTATTAGGACTAGTGAGGTCCATCGATGCAGTTTATGAATCGCAATTTCGCTTTACAACATCAGCAATATCACCTCTGACCTGGATCATTATTCACAACGCTTACCGAATGAATCCCGGAATCGAATTGAGGCGAGCTCACGAATGCAAAGGTTTTTGTGAACAGACCTGATTACCCCACTCGCAGCATCCTCTCACTGATAATCTGGTAGGTCACGCTCGTATTATATAAGGTGCTTCCGAATTAGATGCCAAAACTTTCAGAGCTGATGGTACTCGTCCTTAAAAGTAGACTTAAGTTTAAATCTAATTTAAAGTTTATGTTAGTTTTTGGAGAAAATTATTTATACAACTGTGCTACGTAATAATAACACCCTGTTAATGAGATAATCAGTATTCAATGATTAAGACTTCTTTGATTATCGTGTGAAACCTCTTTTGACTGTCACTTAACTGGCCACTTCAACTCGCATCCAATGTGTACTCACTTGACAGAAAGTGATAACCACCTTGTCAGTTAAATGCACAGCATGACTATGTTTGGGCAGAATTTTAATTTAATTATTTTGATCGGAAAATTAAAACAAAAAAAAAAAATGGTTTTATTAATTCCTATTTAAAGTGAATTATTTTTATGTAAGTTAACATCTCTTAAAGTATTGGCATCTAATTAGGAAGCACCTTATAATATATTTTTGTACGTTTGCCTCAACACTTTAAATGTCCCCGAACTTAATGTCGCAGAAGAGTGTTCCAGGATGAAAGATTTATGTCACCCAACGATTATAACACTGCAGATTGACGCTCGCCAGATGCCATGTCTTTTGTCGCGTAATTACTTATGTCTGCTATTGGCTTCCTCGTTGGTTAACCAGCGTTCCCCGTACGGCTGTGGTGAATCTGGTATTCACACTGACAACTCGAGTTATTGACCAGACAAAGTCTGCCCATGGATTAAGTCAATCTTTAACAATATAAATGTGTAAAGACTACAATGAAAATTAATACTAGAAAATTAGTTGTACCTATTGTTAACTTTAGACAGTAATCTCTTACTAGCATATTAGTGAACATATGTGAGCGAAGCAGAGATAGATACATAGGCGGTAATAACATGGTAAAATTGGTAATCATAACTTCGTTAGAGGGCAATCTGACAAAATCACTATCGACAGCCTCATAAGAGAAGCATGGCGTAGCGAATCGTGGACTGCGCCTGACAACCGTGGAGAGTAGAAGAGGTAGGACACAGCGAACCGTCATCCCGCTCAAATTTGGAGCAGCTGACTTGGGTAAGTACATCCACCTTACAGAAGATCGCAGCTATAATAGCATCACTACTTGCCCATTAGGTAGGTGTGTTCCTGATGGTGAGTAAGGTCACCAGAGCTCCCGAGTATGCGCTGTGTTGGGAATGGGGGACTTATGTGTCTTAAGCTTAACAGCTGGAGGCGTCTGCGGGTCCCTCACTCTCAACACAGCGCATCCCCAAGTCAATAAATGGTCGGCAACGCACTTCTGATTCCTCTGGAGTCGTAAGTATGCATAGGCTACGGTGTACGCTTACCATCAGGCAGGCCGTAAGCTTGTTTGCCACCGTCGTTGTATTAAAAAAAAACCGTGTAACGAGCTGTACTCGACTGTTTGGAGGGATAACAGTAATCAGTTCGCGGCCGCAGCATCCGCCGCCGCCGAGCCGGCTAGCCGCCGATAAATTACAATTATCGCCCCTTCCGCTAACACTGATTCGTATTCATTGATATTCCTTCTATGCCGATGCCGGGCTTTTAAATAAATCATAATCTTAAATTAAAGTATAAATCAAAAATGGTTTCATTGCCCTGCGTTTATGCTTTAATACGAGATTAATATGATAACGGGTAACGCTATGTTAATGACGTATGCTCGATGTATTTTATGCCACTTTAGTACAGAAAGACAACCGTCCCTAAGACGAGTTTGAAAAAAAAATTAAGAAAATACTTTTTTGACATTATCTCTGTGACAGTTCAAGATAGAGGGCTGAAAGTTGGGAGTGATTACTAGTTATGAGGTGACAAACAATTGACATTTACGTCCCTCCTTAGCCTGCTAAACCCTTTGATCAAAGATTGGACAAAGATATTGGATGAGTGCAATACCACTCTTAGGCATCGAGAATTATATCGAAGCTACCGTTGGTAAACCGGCTGTCCCATAACAACAGACGTCGTTTCAAATTGAAGTGATTTTGTGACAGAAAATCTAGAATGCTTATTATATTTTCTTCATCAAGTTGACAGTATTATAAGTTATATGCCATACTATAGATGGATGGCTATGTCTATGGTTTATGTGCCCCCTGCACAAAAATTGTCGTATATTATTTACCGACATGTCGCATCGCCACACCCACGGCAAACCAATGTAAGGACCCCCCCGTGTATTGTATGGATTCCTTGACGAATCTTTTGCACATATCTTAGTTAGTTGGTCTTTTTTGTTCGTAAATATGTATAGTTTTATTATTTTCGTTTATAGTTACGCAGGTTACGCTAGTTGTGTTTTTATAAATTAATGTTTAACTTATATTTTATTAACCCGGACCCGGGTATGTCCTAAAACTACGACCAAGACCACCGGGGAATGGGCAGCAGCATTCCTAGAGTGCGGTGCAGATACTGCGATCGCCAACCCGCATGCCAAGCGTGGCGATTATGGCATTTACCCCCCATGAAATTGGGGGAGGCCTATGTCCAGCAGTGGACGTCCTAGGGCTGATATGGTGGGATGGTGGTGGTTATATTTTATTCATATGTTGGTCACAGAGGATGAGCTAAAAGACAGTATCGTGGATAGGCGCCAGCCTACTGTCTAAACCGCGAGCTAGCTACTTAAACACGTCATTACGCCGCTCGCCGAGTTTATATCTCCGTCATTAAGGCGCGGGCGCCGACCCCGCGACCATAACGTTTTATTGCGCGGTTGCGTATCGTAAAACAAACTTCGAATCTCTACGTTACTCTATTTTAAGGACAATTACTATTTTGCTTATCTTGTGTGTGTTTTAAGTTTCACATAATAGAAAATGTTTGAGCCTAATATATTATTGACTCTGCCTGTACCTACGTCAGTACGATATCATACGTATCGTATGTAAGGCAATATATTCATAAACACTAATGTTCGTATCCAAGGATGCGCCGAATTGTCGGGTACTATACGGTATTCGGCATGTTTTTGAATGGTCTGGAAGTGGTATTCGGTCCACTTATTTGGTTCTGCTGCCGAATATTTACCGAACAATTTCGAGAGATAGTTAATATAGATAGCTTAGCTGCCATTATTATTATATCGAATTGTATCGATATCGAAACTCTTCAACGGAAAATATCAGAAAACCCTCGGGTACACACGATTGGCAACAATGGTAACGTATACTCTTAACACTGATCTGCTTATTTCATAGCTTATCTACCCGACTGGTGTAACCATGAGAGCCCAAAAGCTACTTTTCCACCAAAGCTGAGCCAAGCTATTTTAATTTAACATACAATATAGAAGAATAGCTGTTGCCCGCGACTTGGTCCGCGTCTTCGCTCCTATTGGTCGCAGCGTGATGTTGCATAACCTAAAGCCTTCCTCGATATATGGACTATCGAACACAAAAATAATTTTCAATTCGAACCATGAGATTAGCGCGTTCAAACAAACAAACAAAACAAACTCTTCAGCTTTATAATATTAATAATAGTATAGATAGGAAGCTGGTGATCGTAATGCGATAAGTGATCTGCTGATTCTGGTGGTCACAATGACTAATGCCCCAATTGATAAACGGTCATCAAACCAATTTTTGCTTTTTATTTTTTTATTGTTTATCGGAGGTTTTTAAGTCTTATGAATTGCTGTTTACTTTAGACACACTACAAAATTGTCTGTATTATTAATTATCGTCGTCAAAAGTGTATTTCTTCCCCATGAACGAAACCCACAAAAGTGAGTTTCGGGTAAAAATAGCGACGCAACGCGTCGGGTCGGGTCGGCTGCTACATTACAAGCTTGTTTGTTTATCTCTCCTGCTAATTACCAGCGCCCTTTACAAGGCAGAGCCCCGCCTATTCATTAAACATTCAGTCTCGTCAACTCTTTCCCAATCTACGTTGACCTGGAGCCCGTAACAACTAGGTAAATGGAGTTGACTTATACTAGCTCAGCTGCATCGCCGATCTTTAGGTGAGCTTCGTGAATGGCTACCCCGCTGTAATGCGAGTCCTCAAACGCTGCTTTATTACATTAGATAGTCAATTAAGTTGAGAAGCTTCGACGATAGTAATCACGTCTATCTATAAATATGTATGTACCTTAGACGTTTCAGACCTTTTGATTGGGAATAAGGTTTAAAATAACGTACTCGTATATATTTTTAAAGTTGGGCGTTGGACGTCCATGAATTGCTATGGAATTTTGGGTGCTAGTTTAAAAAAAAACTTGGAACTAAGTGTCCCTTTAACTAAATAACTTATTTACGCTTGTAAACCTAAGGGTAGTAATAATAATAATAATAATAATATTGTGGGACAATCTTACACAAATCGACCTAGTCCCAAACTAAGCAAAGCTTGTACTATGGGTACTAGACGGCGATATACATACTAATATAGATAAATACATACTTAAATACATAGAAAAACATCCAAGACCCAAGAACAAATATCCGTGAAAAATGCACAAATAAATGCCCTGGCCGGGATTCGAACCCGGGACCTCTAGCTTCGGAGGCAGAGTCACTACCAACTAGGCTAAACAGGTCGTCATTAATAAAAGCTGTGTACTGGTTTATTATCTTAGGTACCTACCATTTACGAGGTGATTAAGATTATAAAATAAATATACCTTGGAATTAGTAAAGAAATGTGGATAATGAGATTAATGTTAATGAGCGATGATGGCGGCCTGTAAGGCTAAGTTTTCACTAAGGCAAAGCGAAGACGTCAATCAAAATAAAGATTACGCTCGCAAGTATCTCGGAGCGAGTAACCTGTTACAAGCAAAACAATTAAGTTCCTCCCTCAGCTTCGATTTAATGGATTAATTTGATTGAATCTACGGTGACCTAATGAGTAAAGCATGCGGCTGTCAAGCAGCGGTCGACCAATGAGTTTTTCGAACTTGTGTTCGGAATATTATTTGATATTTACCGTTCGTAGTTCAGTGAAGGAAAAACTTGAAGAAATCTGCATTCATTTGCGAAGAAATCCAAAGGTGTGTGGTCTGCAGCCCGCACTGGGCCTGCGTGGAGACCCGTTCCTTCTTATCTATTAGAGGAGGCTTGTGCCCAGTAGTGTGACGAATATAGGCTGATAATAATGAATTTGATTGGTTAATTCTGCAGGTCTCCGCTCCGCCTCAGTATAAACGCACCCTAATGCATGCCTGGGCTCATAAATTAGAGATAATTACGACCGTATATGTACATCGTGATTTGTCTACAACAGTTCAATCATATCGCAATGCAATTAATTGGTCCAGTTGCGCTGTACACTTATCCTAAACTAACCATTCCATTATCCCTGAACTACTTAAACAATAATACTAAAAAAGACATGTTTTTGTGTATTATTGCACGGATAGTGTTAATTTGTGATATTATATTATGGACATCGTGGTCAACTTCACCTATACCGTTCCCTGATATAAAAAAAAAGATCGTGATTGATAATGATAATGATTTTAATCGATTCCGATTATCGCGACTACTATGATATGATTAGACGCGCAATGCTATGATTATACGTAGTTTTACTAATAAAATTGCTAAAGATTTTCTTAGTAAAAACAATAACTGGTTTAGGGTGCGTTATTAGCCAACCGCTCCGATCCGTCTCAGTGAAAACTCACAAGTTATAAAAAAAATAAGTGCTCATATTTTGGAACAATACTATTATCAATAAGAATTATTAATAATTTGCGAGTATTGCCTTCGTTCAACAAAATCAATCATGCAAGGCCGAACAGAACAACATAGATACAACCACCACCACTTTACCACCAATTGAGCCTTTTTGGAGGTATTCGGTATTTATGCTACTTGGGCTCAGAACGAACCTGATAGTGCAGGGTTCCAATCCCGGTATGAGCAAATTTTTGTGTTATAAGATAAGCACAAGTATTTGTGTTCGAGTCCCTAATAATAACGAGACTTATAGCATAGGTACTGTGGGTCTAGACAGATTTATGTAAGGTATAAGTGCGAGTCATAGTCACGTAGAGAGGGTTTTCTTGTAAGGGGGAAGGAGGCACCAATCGCTAGAATCAATTCGCGCCTGTTTTCTTAAATAACTCCAAAACCATTTACATACATATCTTAAAGTTATATACAAATATATATTTGAGATTCTCACAAACGATTCTTGACATTCGACACGTCGAACGATATATTATTAGCAAACTTTTTTTTATTTATTTTTTTTACTTACCAGAAAAGATCACGATCGTCTTTGGGTCACCGTCTTACATATTTATGTATACCATTACTTTCGGAGCAAATTGGCTGTATCAGAGCGACGGTCAGACAGACAGATCCAAGAGCGATTCTATAACGGTTCTTTTTTTTCCAAGTGAGGTACGGAACCCTAAAAAGAACTGGTCTAACGGTTCGTTTGTTGGCTTATCGGCGACGTGACAGGGTGTAAATAGTTGACCACCGCTTTATTGGCCACATCCCGTCCCGATCTGGTTTATTTCTATCCAAACGAGACTCCGCGACGTTCCGATCCCACGTACCTAATAACTTCGCAATTGACAGACCTACTCGCTCTGATGGCCCGCATGGCGAGCTCCAACCAAGAAACTTGTCTATGTACCACTTTTCGACTGTAATCACTTGTATATTAAGGTTCAAAGTGACCTGGTCAGAAATCTGATAGCTCGTGGAACCCCTTAAGCAATATCAATTCAGGTAAATGTGTCTTTTGTGCAGAGGACTACAATGAGATGTATACCTACACTTTTTCACCTATTGTAAGTTTTATTGTAATAAGGTCCAAAAATGCCACCTCTTTGTAGTCGACTGTACTAAAATTCATTAAGTACCTACGTCGTTTTGTAGTCAGCCAAAAGCGGCTGGAAATTGACAGCGGCACCGCCCCGCGTTTGAACTGTCAATGTTAATTAGTTTCTCGCTTTTGAGGTCACAACCGAGTGCTGTACATTTAGGTAGGGGAACCCTCTGCAGGTCTATTTCTGTCGGCGCTTCCGATGTCAGCCACATTTCAGTGTTACAAGGCTAACGGGTGACAACGAACTCACGAAACCAAATGAAATACGATTGAGATGAATCGAACCCATGACTGCTAAGGCCTTGTTCCAAAACAATCCAACCTTGAATGCCGACGGTGACAAGCAAGCATACGGCCTGCCTGAGGAATATCCCTAATGGGGTAAGAGCAAATTCACGTCATCATCATCATGAATTCATGAAATCATGATACTCGTGTATTATACAATATACCTAACAATACCTAATCCCGGACATAAGCATTCACAAATAATAATAAATAAATAATGGGGGACAATCTTACACAAATCGACCTAGTCCCAAACTAAGCAAAGCTTGTACTATGGGTACTAGACGACGATATACATACTTATATAGATAAATACATACTTAAATACATAGAAAACATCCAAGACCCAAGAACAAATATCCGTGATAAATGGACAAATAAATGCCCTGGCCGGGATTCGAACCCGGGACCTCTAGCTTCGGAGGCAGAGTCACTACCAATTAGGCTAAACATGCCGTCAATATTCAATGTAAAGCCAATAGCGGTGACGGAATACGAGTACATAAAAAATAAAGCGTTTAAGAAAAAGCGCCATTTCTCCTGAAGGGTCTTAATGGTTGTTGTATTCGTTAATGTTCGTGTTGGCAACTCTAATACACAGTTAGCGCTTCGTTTACCGACCGCTATCACAAGAACAGTTGTCTTCGAGTTTAACAGATTAAGTGTCGATACGGACGGAGATATCTCAGCGAGAGGCATGTGACTGGTCGCTATCGCGCATTATCTTAAGTGCCTTACGTAACCTCAGGCTGAGCGCAGCCTCCGGTGGAGGGTTCCGCGCGGAGAATGCAACAGTCGGGTGACGCGACTCCGCATTTGCTTTTAGGGAGAAGCCAAAGGAGCTTGCCAAGTTCGAGCCTTGAGGTCACCAGAGCCCCCGAGGACGCGCTGTGTCGAGAGTGAGAAATCTGCATTGATCTCTGAGGCTGGCTTGCACCGACTTACGATCACAGAGTGGTCAACGTTAAATATGGCGCCGGCAGCTGTAGCCATAGAAACTTGTCAAACTTTCCATACATTCAAATTTTTGACGAACACAGCTTACGATTACAGACGGTTTGGTGCAAGCCCAGCCTAAAAAGCGTACATTAACTAAGGTGTCTGCTAATCATCAGGCAGGCCGTATTCTTCTTGGTTATTGCTTGAGTTGGTTCGTAATAAATGAGGAATAAGGTGAGTTGAACTGTCGTCCTCGGAGCCGAACCCTAGACATTAGATAACCGGTAACGTAACCGAATGACTCGTTTGAGATAACGGGGTGCTCGAACCGCGGTAGCCGATGTTTTTAAACAATACTTATTGTAACACAAACATACACACAGTCGAAAAGAGGTCGAAAACATTTACGTCTTATTTAATTTCATTTCAATACATAATCAAAAATGTTTGACAACTTACTGCACGTTGTGTAAAGCATGCTCAATTGTTCAGGCCCCTTTTTCTTTGTCACCAACTTAGCTAACGTCACCTGACAATGACATCGACGTACATTACTTTGTCGATAACGATGCTCTCCGACCACCATCCTTACCTTTTACCCAATCGTCGATCCAGCAATGTAGTTACGTCGAGTCATTGTCAGAAACATTATCAAGTTGATGAAATATTGAGTAGATTTTTTCACCCGGCTTTTGTAAATTCATATGTAATATATTTACGACAGAAAAGGGACAACGGGGTTGGCACCATTATTAAAACGATGCTTACAAATGCGACGAGTCGCAGCGTAATGACAGCGTAAGCGCCGAACGCACTGAGGTCCTTATTCCCTAAGAACGATAGATATTATAGATATACCTAACTATAATTTAAGATTATGATGTGATTCTGGGATACTTTACATTCCAGTTAACTGACCCGTCGATGTGAAGCCACGTTATGACAGGGACATACATATCAATATCACTGTTCAATATCCTAATGTTCCAAACGAAATACACTAAAAATAAATAGCAAAACACTGCATATATTATTATTATATATTTATTTATTCCGAATAACAAAGATCCATTATGTTAATTAAAATTAAAATTACAATTACAATTACACTATAGCCATGATTAATTATTTATTTAACAAATAAATAAAACCGCGACCAAATAAATAAATTGTGAAAGTTTTACAATACACAAACACTATAACTGAGTCAGAACCCTTTTGTTTTGCTGCAATGCACTCAGAAATTGTATTTTTATTTTTAAGTTTTTGTTATATTTTTATTATGATGCTATGTTTGTTCTATTTTTCTGTTTGTGTTTATTTTTTGTTTACTGTGTGACTTGTGGCAATCAAATTAATTTTTTATCTATCTATCTATAATATAGACATGACTCTTTCCTGAATCCTAGTACTTAGTAGTGCACTGTCCCCAAAACACATCGCATGCACGATGCACGATGCAAGCATGCGATGCGATGTAGAAAGACGCACTCATCGTTTTATTGTCGTCTTCAGTCAGGCACCGCCGAACAATTGGTGTACGGCGGCGACTCGCAAGGATCCATTCACTCGCTTCACTTACCGACAACCAGCCTTAGGCGAACCAAAAGTCAAACCCTTATTTCATCAACTCGACTGACGACAATTGTTACTGGAATGACTATTTGTCGTACATTGATGGGTTAAGTCAATAAGTAACCATGCTGTCCAACAATCACATTTACTTGTAATACCCAGCAATGTACACGAAACTGTCACAGGAAGGCGACCATTGCCAAAAGGGTGAAATACGAACGAGAGGCGTGAAAAGGTTTCTTACGGGTCGGCAACGCGCGAGTATCGCCTCTGGTGTTCCATGCGTCCATAGGCGACGGTGATCACTAAGTCCTACCGCCAACAGAAAACGAATAGCGCGAATGTGTATTTCCCTCCCTGTCGCTCGAATGGGCAAGTGAGACAGGGAGGCAGATATTTTGTTTTCGGTTCGGGGTAGGCCCTCAGACCTCCGAAATTTGCTGACAATTGTATTAATAGGATTGTATTAACGAGTGGCGAGTTATAATTACAACGATATACTTCTTAATAGTCGCGTACGACCCGCCTGATGGAAAGCTATTATCACCAAAGCCTATAGACGTCAAACGGCTATAAAAACCTCTTCACACCTTTAAAAGACCCCATAGAACCTCGGTGTCTTCAAAGTACGAGTGAAGAGGCAGGCATCTTCTGAGTGAGCGTGTTCCATCTTAGACCTTGCCTCAACTTTTCATCATGTCAAACGCAATCCCATTTTTATAAATAATAACATAATCCGCGGGAACATACACAGGAGGAAAATACTCTAAAACCGTATCGTTAACGTGGAAAGGTGTGAGGATGTCCTGCCAGTGCCGACTAGCGTGGTAATAACTTAATAAGTAGCCGTACGCATTTTGAGTCTGACCCCAGACTACCCAGGCGTCTCTATCCCACTGAGCACTCTGCACTACTTTGTCTATTCTAAAAAATAGTGCTCTGTCAAGGTCATAAGGGCCTCATTATCCTACAGGCATTATCCACAGCACAGGGCCTCCGATAGATTAAAGATGGCCCTGAGACCTATAGATATTACGCAACTGAGGGTCAAAGTATACTGGCGAGTTCATCGTCCTTCCAAACGCATTGTGAACAGAAGTGCAGTTGGCAGCGTGCCCCGCGGAGCACACTGCTTGCACTATCCGTATACAATCGAGCTTTATGGGGTATTTATGTAAATGTTGCTTTATTGACTTGATATTGCGAGATTTATGTGAAGCGTTTGCAGTATTGAGGGAATTACGTATAGTACCATAAAACACGCAACATATTGAAGACACTTCTTTATCAGATTAAATCTATAAATTCTATCTGGAAATAAATAGTGTAATCCCCGGTTATCCGTATCTGGCACATTATGGACATTAGCCGGGTCTCAACTTACGCCGCGGCAGCCGCGTAATGTAACCGTGGCTTAGCATTATTTTATTTAGTACAATATAAAATGATATGCGAAAGTATCTGACGAATTGACGATGTTTGCAAAAACTACCAAATAGATTTTATGAATATGTTCATGTCCAGTAATAAAGCAGATTAATCAGAATAAGATGTTAGCCTATAATGCCTATAATTTAAAGTGACGGAAACTAGTACTAAAAGAACTAAATTTATGGATCCCGGTAAGTACCTCCCTAATGAATATCAGTCAATAAACCAATTGGTGATACACTACATAACATGTACACAGTATTTGTGTCAACCGCAACTGAATGGACCGTAAGCTGATACGGCACACCGCGCAAATCAAAAGGTAGTAAGCACCTATTGCTACAAACATAAACATGATCACAACTATAATGCTTGAGAGGTCCCTGTCTTATTTAGCTCACTACAGCTGGTGTGGTTTGACAGATTGACAAAAAGATTATTTGTGTATGTTGAGGCTAAGACCCCAAATTGGACGCCAGTGGTCAACGGGGCTTCGAGGTGGTGAGTGGATGCGATGTATGGAAGACTAGCCCGGTGTCTGCTAGCATTTAGTCCACAGCCTTAACCTTTTGAACGCCACGGTCGGCCATAGACGTCAACGTAAAATCGTCACCCCGACGCCAACGACGGCACTGGCTGACAATTTTTTTTTAATGAAAAACTACTGAGTAGGTGCCCAATTTTATATTGGCATTATTTCTTTACACATCATTTTTTTACCGTTGTGGCGTCAGGGGCATGGCAAATTACTTTGACGTCTGGCGGCGAAAAGATTAAACAAGTCTTCTGGTGTAAGATATTTAACCATAGACAGCCTTTGAAATGGAAAAAGTTTGCCTTTGTACTTGCCTCTACTTTTGTATTTTTAGTTTTTGTTATTGTGTACAATAAAGAGTACTACTACTACTACTATTGGTGCGACCACAACTTGTTCCGATAAGGAACATTATTCATGTTTCATAAGTAATCACAAAAGTACCAATATTGTGGATAATGATGCAAATTTAACAAGCATATTATAAAACTCAGTGTGTATTATAATCTTGTTTACATTAAAGTCAGGTATCGGCAAACTTTTAACCAAAGAGTCAAATTCAGTAAAAATATCATCTTCTGGGAACCTCAGAGAGCGAAAATTACCAGTTTCAGGTTTACTATAATTTTGAGGACACCTCAAAGAGCTGCAAGAGCCAGCCCCCTTGCCGACCGACCCCTACATTAGGTTATATAATTTGGCCATTATTTATTATATTTTAATCATAACTAGCATGCATCTTGTTAAATATGGTGTTTTCATTAAAATGTGAAAAACCCTATTTTCTACCTAAAGCATTATTACAACCTTATTAAGATTTGGTGTATGTTTGATGAAAACAACTGCCATCTGACCTCCTAACCCCAAGGGAAAACTATCCCATGATGGGATTACACTGGTCTCCTCACAATGTTCTACTTCATAGAAAAGCTACTGTCAAATATCAATTTATTTCATAAAGTTTTATTGAAAAACCCAGTGGTACGAGCCAGGGTTCAAACCCACAACCTCCAATGTTGTATTTTCAGATTGGTCTGAGAACAACATAAACTAACCAATGTTATTCAACAAATAGTATTAATCAGAGCATTTCAATCCACTGATGGCAGCAGTACATCATAGGAATTTTGAGATATTACTTTCAAAACACTGCCAACAATGTCTTGTGTGGCAGAGTGAGCAATCAACCTGTTAGCAAACCTTCTCATGGGGTTACAACCCTGAAATCATTATCATACACCATTCAAGTCGTCATTGCAAAGTGTAGTGTCATCCGAGGTAGCTGGAGTACCGAGTTGAGCGACAGCCGAGCCTATTTTCCACTTGACAACATCCAGACTATTTTAGAATACATTCAGGACTGACTCCCAGCACATAGCGGGATCATGAATAATTCCGCGCGCGGCAATCTTAACTAAGCTACTGTACCTTCTCTGGCCTTCAAATAGACTGTGTTGGCGACGATATTCTCTAATTCCATTAGTTCCAGTGTGGCGAGTTGAAGATTCCTTCGCGGAGAGGTCTCGCCACAGCGGCCGCACCGCCGCCCCGCGCCCGGCGCCCCAGCCCATCAATCCGCGCGCACAGCACACCACACGAGCCTGCCCCGGAGCCTCCGCTAGACCGACCACATAACACTGCACCGATCACAAGGCACAACTCGACGCGCGCTCACGAGGGTGTGGTGTCACCGCTGGCTGACCACTGCCGGCGAACGAGCGCTCTCGACCACCGACGCTGACTAGAAACGACCACTTTATTTCAGTTATTGCAACGTAATCGGTGAACACGCCCGAATATTAGCGAATTATTGACGACGGACTACACGAAACGCTGTACATTTACTGTGCGGTAGAAATTGTAAATGCGGTTGCCAGGGTGTTACGCACTAAACTACCGTTTTCTACTATGTCGGCATGAGTTGGATTTTCCTTTGACACGTTTTGGGTGACATTGACAATTGGACATTACAATGAGGGTAGTTACTGTTTTGTTAAAAAATGTTTATGGGGTTAAAGGGACATCTTAAATAATGATTAGGTGGCCTTCGCTTGAACTACTGTGAGAATAGCCTTCCTATATTCATACCTATATCTACGTCATATCCGTGAATCTTCATGTGCTAGAAGAGTACACACCGATGACGTCAGTATATCTGTCTCTGTCTACCCCCTTCATAGCGGCGCGCGGTGGCTTTGGCTTGTGGCTTCAGTACGCTTTTTTATATTCAAGGGTGTATTGCACGCTTTTTTATATTGGGGGTATAAGAAATGTAATGTCTACTCTATTCTAGCCACGTTTGTATTTATTTGGGATCATAGATTTATGCCCACCGATTTTTATGCTTAACTATGACCCTTCCTTAAATTGGAAACATCATGTGGACGCGTTGTGTGATAGGCTGAGCGGTGCGGTGTTTGCACTGCGCAAACTAAAGCCGTTGGTTTCTCGTGATGTGCTGAGGCAAACTTATTTCTCTCATTTTCACTCGCTCATGACTTACGGTGTAGTACTTTGGGGTAACTCGACTGATGCTGTGAGGGTAATGCGTATGCAGAAACGAGCACTGCGGACCATGCTTGGCCTCAATCAGAGGCAGTCCTGCAAGACGTTGTTTGCTGAGCACCGAGTTATGACGCACTACTCACAGTATCTTTTCGAAGTAATTATGTTTACACGAGAACACTTGTCACAGTTTAAGCGAGTGGAAGTGACGGGCAAGTGCCTTCGCAGCACGGGAAAACTGCGGACAGTACCGCGTCGCACTGTATTACACGCTAAAAACGCGCGGGTAATAGGGCCGACCTACTACGAGCACCTGCCTGCCGACATAAAAAATGAACCTAGTGAGGAAACGTTTAGGCGCAAGCTGAAGAACCTTCTATTGGATAAGTCATTTTACTCTGTAAATGAATATATTGTAATTCTTAAATAGCATTTCGTAAATTTTATTGTAATAATTACTATTGAATTGACATTTATTATGAATTGTAGTCATTACCATTCTTCTTATTGTTAATAATAAGATTTAACATTGTTTTTAGTTATAAGTTCTGACATTAGTGAATTGATACTTTTCTGGCATCATTTCCAAATTTAATTATTTTAGTATATTAGTTTTGATATAATTTATTCAACTGACATTGTTATGATTGGTACCTTGACATGGTATAACTTAATTTTTATGTATATTAGTTTAGTGTATCTTTTTAATCTTTATTAACTGACATCTTTTCATTGTATTATTTTCTATTATTATTCTTTAAATTGATTATTGGTAAATGCAGGTATATATTTAGTATATACCTTTATGTTACTATTATTATTTTACATTTAAATTATTTCAATGTACTGACGATCGATATACGACTAGCAATATAAGCGAATATGTTTTATAATGTAATTGTATAATGGAGATAAATAAACTAAACTAAACTAAACTATTACTAAGTCCTATCACTTAGCTAGGATTGGATAAAACTTCTATTCCAAAATGATTGACCAGAAATTGAGGGGGATAGAGATGAGCGGAAATGTTCGAGTAGAAGGAGGCGTTTGTGCAAGATACATAGCATGCTAGGTTATACCGACATTTTTGAAGTGGATACTTCTTTGTTGGCAGCTTGTATTGGTTAGCTGCCCAATTAACAGTAGTTTTTCGTTACTAAAGCTGGTTGGCGCTAAAATTAAGGTGATGATATCGGTGATTATTAGTGTCCGACTGAAACATGTTTTTTGGCCGAAACCGAAGGTTCGTTTTTGGTTCTAGTTTCGGCCGAAACCGCAACCGAAACTTTTACAGACGTGCTAAATTCGTTGAATAAAATGTCAGTAGGCCATTCTTTTTAGACATATGAATCATATGATCAATGAAACACCTATAATCGGTGTAGGTGTGTTGTGTTGTTTAATCAAGTTTTTTTTAATACCACGTCGGTGGCAAACTAGCGTACGGCCTGCCTGGTGGTAAACGGTCACCCCAGCCTATGGACGGCTGCAACTTTAGGGGTGACACATGCGCGTTGCTGACTCTTTAAAATTTTATACACTCCTTTCTTGAAGAACCCCATACTGTAGTCCCTCGGGAAAACCTCGACAGGGAGCTCATTCCACAACCGGAGCGTCCGAGGGAGGAATTCCTTTGGAATCGTACCGAACGTGACCATTTAGGTGTGAGGGTGAATGCCCTGCGGACGGCGAGCTGTGCGATGGTAGAAAGCGGCCGTAGGCATCATATTGAACAGTTCTTAGGAGCACAACCCATTAAACAAGCCATAGGACACGCACAAGGAGGCAAAATTTATCCTTAAACTTAACGGATCAATATCGCTCGTCTGTTTGGGATCGTCCACGCAAGTACGTCTCTGAAGCAATTCAAAAGGCCCAAGCTGGTATCTGTATATAGGTGCTCCCGCCCAGAGGTGACAGCCAACTCAGTGGGGACGGACTTGTGACTTATATTATAGAAGTCTCTGTCCAGGGGTGATGTATCGCTTCGCTCTATTGAGCACAGCTTTTTGGATGCCAGCCTGGCTTTGTCTTCTAAGTGGCTCCGAAAATAGACGTCGCTGTAAATGTCGACACCAAGGATCCCAAAAACTCTCTAAAATGGAGAGGGCTGTGTCTTGGATTGGGCAGCAGTTAATGGGGTTTTTTTTTCGTAGTGCACGCGTATACTTGTGTCTTGGTGGGGTTGAACTGGGCCAGATTATCCTGGCTCTGATATACGCCTTTTTTGAAGAATCCTATGCCCTTTGGTAATACCTTGGCAGGTATTAGCTACTAAAGTGTTCTGGGTATAAAGTACCTATTTAAACGTACTGTATGAGAACGCAATGGCTCTAAGGTGTGGGAATAAGCTCGACGGCGAGAGGTGCGATGATGATAGGTAACCGCGGGCATCATGTCATACATAGGCCTCCCCCAGAGAATGCCAAAACAATCAATTAGGAGCTACCCGCATCCAGCGGACCCACGTGACCTTAATCAGGTCATCAGTCTACATCAAGCCTCAGCAACCTTGTGGGGGCAGCTCAGCAAAATTCCTTGTTCCTATACCACGTCATCCGGCACGTGGTTGCCACTCGAGAACTCGCTTGCCCCACCAACTATCGGTTCTGCGGGCAATATTGCCAATTTAGTTTGGCAAGCCTTCAGGCTATGTCAGTTACTTTGATTCGTCTGCGGGTATCGTCATTTTTTAGATCTCGCAGAGTAAGTTCGAGCATAGGTCATAGCTCTCTCCATGGCTTTTTGAGTGACCTTGACCCTCCTTTTTCGGAGCCATAGGTCATCAATGGCAACACGCGCTGGTCAAAGACTTTAACTATTGACGAGAGGATAATCGATACATGATGAAAAGATATTGCGTCACCCGAACGCCACCCAGCCAAGTCATTTTTGAAAATTGATCTCCTTCTCGAAATTGCTCCTGCGCAACTGAACTGTTTGTCCTAGGCTCAGGAACAGTACACATATTTGTGGACAACTTTGAGCGTTGAGTCTCTCATCTTAACTGGAGTACGTACTACATAGGTACATGGACGTTAGTTATGATCTTCGTTTGGTCCATGTTCATCTTAAGCCCAACTTCTTTAGAAGCCCATTAGATCATCGAGCATATTACTTAAGTTCTCCATGGTCTCAGTTTTGAAGAAGAACAACCAAACTCCTGTCCCATGCCTTTGAGAATGACTAAATCGAACAGCTTCTAAACTAGATATAAAATTAACTAAAATAATATTTTGATCTTAATGTTAACAGATCACAATCAGCCAGCCTCGAAAGACTAATTAGAATTCATGATCCGGAAGTAGGTACAATGTTGTAAGTTTCAGCACGGCCGAAAGGTTCGGCACTTTTTTGGCTGAAACCAAACCTTCAGCCGAAACATGATTTTTAGGCCGAAACTGGCCGAAACCGAAACCGAAGCTTCGGTCGGACACTAGTGATTATTCGCAGAAATAGATGGCAAATAAAGTTTAAGTACATACAACGTAATAGTTCCGATGAAGATATCAACCACATAGGCATTATAGGCGCGTATAGGTTTATTTTACATTGATGCTTATTATATTTAGTGACGGAAATAAATAGGTAGGCAATATAAGAAGTATTCATTTAATAAACATAATATCCACAGGGCATTTGTATCGCAAAAAACGTATAAAGGAATGTGAGGTGTGAGGTGTGTGGAATATTATATTCAAAATGCATAGCATCTTAACATTACCTTGTTTGTATAAGTATATGTTTGAGGCACCTGTATTTGCAAAAAAATACCCAGAGCTATTTAAAAGTGCTTAAGATGTAGTAGTTATTATATATCCCACCACCATATCAGCCGAAAGACGTCCACTGCTGGACATAGGCCTCCCCCAATTTCATGGGGGGTAAATGCCATAATCGCCACGCTTGGCATGCGCATGGCATGTTTAGTTATTATATATGTATGAGAATATTTAATGCAACTCCAGAAGATCTATCAAAATATGTAATATTACAGGAATATTTAACACATACCACCACATTGTATCATATGTTACAGCAAATAAAATAAAGAATTTTATTATTATTTACTATTTTTATTTAATCATTCATGCAATAACAATTTTCATTGTGTGTGAAGATCTTGAAAATACAAAATATGAATTAAAATCAGTACATGAGACTTTAATAATAATAATGAAAACGTCATGTCATAACAAATAATATCTACGTCCAAAAAAAATGGAATAAATGTATTAAAAAAAAACACTCGTGAATTATAGCATGGACGTGAATTATAGCGGGACCCGGGTATGTGCTAAAACTACGTGCAAGACCACCGGGGGATGGGCAGCAGCATCCCTGGAGTGCGGTGGAGACACTGCGATCGCCAACCCGCATGCCAAGCGTGGCGATTATGGCAATTACCCCCTAATGATAGACACAAACAAGCCACGGCCCCGAGGTTCCGGCGACCCCCGGTACCCTGGTTCTGGTAGCGGCCAGGGTACTAGCGGGGTCAGGGGTGTCTCCGGTTAAGATCCGGCTACCACCACCGACGACTTCTGGCCCTGGCAACATATAACACGCGAACACTGCGGACCGACGAAAAGTTAGCGGAACTGGAGGAAGGATTGAGTAAGTTGCGTTGGGATATCGTAGGGTTATCTGAAGTCCGAAGAGAGGGGGAGGACACGAGAACCCTCAAGTCCGGCAATTTGCTCTATTTCCGGGAGGGCGACCACCAGTCCCAAGGAGGTGTCGGGTTTATCGTTCACAAATCCCTCGTGAACAACGTGGTGAAGATCGAGAGTGTGTCGGCCAGGGTGGCGTACTTTATACTCAGAGTATCCGAGAGGTACTCATTGACGGTCATACAGGTGTACGCGCCGACCTCGGCACACTCTGACGACGAGGTGAAGGCGATGTATGAGGATATATCAAAAGTCATGCATAGTTCCAAAACCTACTTCACCGTTGTTATGGGGGATTTCAACGCCAAACTGGGCAAGAGAGACGGCAATGAGCTGAAAGTGGGGCAATTTGCATTTGGAAGTCGGAACCACCGGGGCCAACTACTGGCTGGTTTCTTGGAGAAGGAGGGACTCTACATGATGAACTCCTTCTTCAAGAAACGCGAGCACAAGAAGTGGACCTGGATGAGTCCCGACGGTGCAACAAAAAACGAGATTGACTTCATCATGTCGACAAAAAGGCATATATTCAATGATGTCCCTGTGATCAATACGGTTAAAACCGGAAGTGATCATAGTCTGGTGAGAGGCACGTTGAATATATGCGTCAAGCTAGAGCGCTCTCGACTGATGAAGTCCACGCTCCGTCCAGCAGCAGTCCAAATCCAAAACGCCGAGAGCTTTCAGCTGGAACTCCAAAACCGTTTCGATTGTCTAGGCGGCGATGTGGACGAATTCAACGACGGGTTTGTGGAAGCTGTCCATTGAGTTGGGTCTAAGTTCTTTAAGGCCCAACGAACTTACAGAGCCAAAAGGCTCTCTATCTCCACTCAGAGGCTCATCGAGGAAAGGAATGAGATGATTCTGCAGTCTTCAGCCGATGCGACATCATACAGGCAGCTCAATAAACAGATATCCAAGTCCCTTACCCGCGATCTGCACCAGTTCAATGCTTTGTATTGTAGCTAGTAGAAGCTGTAGAGTATTAGAGATTTTAATTTAAAAGTAGAGTTTCGATATGAACGTAGCGTTCATACTTTGTACTTTACACATGTCAACTTATGAGTCTTATGACTTAATAAATCTAAACTACTATTTTAGTAGTAAATTGACGCTGGCAAGGATGTTTACGTCAATTGGAATTCACTGTTACCAACCATGCAGTACAAAATTTCGTCCAGAATTTATGAAAGAATCTGAATCGCCACCTATAAACAACTCACACTTAACGGCGTTTTGACAGTCTTCTTTGACATTGACAGTCGAATTGTCCGCGAAGCGAATGTATGTTTGAGATTTGCACGTGTTGCAGTTGCTATGAATTGTGTAAATAATTAGTTGAATTTATAATGTAGCTCATTCGTTAGAATAGCAATGGATAAAGGCGAGGTGTGCGAAGTGTGCGGCGGCACGGAGTCGAAGTTGGTGGACGGGTACTATTACTGCGTGGAGTGCGGCACGCAGGACACCACGGTGCGGGAAACGGTCGTGGAGCAGCAGATGCTCCAGGACGGCCAGTTCGCCATCGGCCGCCGCACCAAGTACTCCGTCAAGATGAAGGAAGGCGTCGAAAGTACGTGGCGAAACCGTGCTAGCTAGTGAATAAGTTTCTGTCAAAAAAATATATTTTCGTACCAGTTTTATTGCAGACTGTACTATTTCCCCCCCACTATCATCAAGTACTCGTCGAGAGGGTTCCAATGAGTTCAGACATGATGGGATTATCTTGTTTACTATCAACTTCCCAAGATCTCATCTATTTACAAATATAACATGATATAATGGGATTTATTTATTTATTAAAAACAGTCTCTTATAATTATAGTAGGTACATAAAGACTATTGCTAAATCTAGACTTACAGCTTCCGTAAATAACGTAAATTAAATATTAAACCGAACATTTTTTGTTTAGAAAAACAACATTTATGAATATGAACCAAACATGTAGCATAATGCATACACAATATAATCACATCAAAGCCTACTGAGATTCCAAAATGCATTGCAGGGATATTTAACTTGTGGAATTGTCTAATGGTGTGTTTGTCGCACAGTGAGCCCGGAGTGGTACCAGTGGCACACACAAAACTTCATGCTGGCCGGCCTGACGGAGCAGCTGATCGAGCTGGGCGCGGCTCCAAGCCTCCGCATGAAGGTGCTCTGGATCTGGAGCCGCTACATCAAGATGTTTCAGAAGAAAGATGAGATGAGGTATGTTTTTCAATACTATGATGGAGGAAAACAAGCGCACAGACTGCATCAGGCTTCAGCAAGCAGACACCATAGTCTATGGACACACAGAACACTATTGATTAGAGGGTTCATTGTGTTGACAGCTAAAGATAAATGTAGGTCCCTGACTCCACACTCTCAACATGGCACTTAATTGGGAGCACTGGTATCTTTAGTCTCAACTCGGAAAGCAATACCACACAACTACAGAACATTTTTTTTTTTTACTATGACACAACAAGAAAGAATAATAAAATAAATAAGAGTAGATCTATAGATATTTCTTTTACATTACAGAGTAACTAATAATGCTTATATACACAAAAACCTCCCACTGTCTATCCTAAATAATGCAAAGGTTTATGGTCTATCTTCCTATAGGACATGCTAGACAATACACAATTCAGGATGTTTTTTCCACATATAGTCTGTTTGATTCCCAGATAAAGCAAACAATTATTAAAAACTCTTTGAATGCAGTATTTATTACTATTTAAAGTAAAGTAAAGTATTTAATCATTGTAAACTGTGTACATAAAGGTTTTAAAATATTGTCATGGAATCAACAGTTGCTCATTTCGAGATTTTAAAATAAAACAATGTCCCCATTCAACAAAATATCCTATCTACAAATATTTAAGGTAATTTCATCGTCCCATAACTCTGGGACCACCACCATCCACTATATTATCCGAAGGACGTCCACTGCTTGACATAGGCCTCCCCCAATTTCATGGGGGGTAAATGCCAAAAGCGCAACGCTTGGCACGCAGATTGGCAATTGCAGTATCTCCACCTCACTCCAGGGATGCTACTGCCCATCCCCCGGTGGTCTTGGTCGTAGTTTCAGGGCATACCCAGGTCCATCCCCGGGTCATACTCTTGGACGGCCAGTATAAATTGCGATAGAGTTTGTGTTATCAATGTTTTTAGCCGCTTCAAAGCGCTGAGCCAGCTGGAGGAGAGCGAGTCGTCGAGCGACGGCGAGGCGACGGACGAGGCGGCGGCGGCGGCGCGGGCGCGGCTCGCGCGGCCCCAGGCGCACGGCGGGCCGCGCCTCGACCGCGTCGGCGGGAAGCTCCTCGTCGCCATCCTAGCGCTGGCGCTCAACCTAGACCGCAGGTAACACTACTTCTTAACCTAAAATGCGTGTCACACACTGGCGCGGCCTTCGGTGGCGGCCAGTTGTATACTACGATATTTTAATCTAATAAATGTCATTGAAAAAATATTATAAATAAAATAATCATGTTTAAGTTTTTAAGATAAAGTATCAGGTATACTTAATATGTTATACAAATGTGATCACACCACTTGCTGTCTTGCAACACATGTTGAGTGGATGCCGTTTTTGCTACCATTAATACAACTTAAGAACTAAATAACAGAAATGTGCTACCGAAAAGGCAATGCAGTTGACACAGTACTGCCAACGGCGCTGGTTTTCAGTGGATCCAGTAAGGTGTGCGAGATAGCATACCGCAAACTACGCGACTCGTGATAAGGTTTATATTTATAAATACATAAATAAACAAATTAGCATAGATAATTTATAAGATCAATATGAGTTAAACAATTAATAAGAACAGTATTGAAGAAAAGAGTGATTGTTGCCCTCAAATGAGGGATTAAAGTCGTACTTTTCTTCTCTAATTTGAGGGCAACAACGACTCTTTTTCTCATAGAAGGTGCGAAAAGCAGTATGTGCCACCTGGTAGCAAATTATTTAAGTTATGGGCGTAACCATTTGAATCCCTCACTACGCTTAAGATTCTACTATATAATCTTTCGCTTCGCTGAGGATTCAATATACCGCTCTCGCCGTAAATATATAATTTAGCTCCCTTGCGACACGTAGTAGTATAAGTTGTCGTTTGTTCGCCCCTGCAGCGGGCTGCAGCTGTCGCACGTGACGCGGCTGGTGTGGTGGCGGCTGCTGGCGGTGAACGACGCGCTGCGCTTCGTGCCGGCCGAGCTGGCGCGCCGCTACCGCCGCGACCGCCGCCTCTACGGGACGCTGTTCGTGTGCAACGACCTGCCGCAGGTCACTCACCTTCCCTATCACCACAGTCTTACTACATACAGTCTGCCGACTCGCCTCTTTTTGGGTCAACGATGGGGGGTACGCGGGGAAGCGGGCGGCGGCGTGGAAAAAAAGATTCTTGAAACATGTCTTCATGAAAGATTACGTTAAAATAAGGTTATCGGTTTTATTTTTAAATCAATCCCGATCCGATACGATTTCGATGAAAAACGATATCTGAGCATCCGAAAGATCTCCTAATACGAATCCAAGGTAAAATTTAGAAGTAGCGGCCATATTGATTTTCCTTATTTACGTCCCGATTTCGTTCAAAATCGATATCTGAGCGTCCGAGAGGACTCTTAATACGATTCCGAGATAAAATTTGGAAAAAGTGGCGGCCATATTGATTTTCCTTATTTACGTCCCGATTTCGTTCAAAATCGATATCTGAGCGTCCGAGAGGACTTTTACGAGGGCTGTTCTGAAAATTTTTAGCTGCTCTCACTGTATTCATGCGATATATCTTTTATTTATGCCATTATGTGGGTAATTTCAATAGTTATGAGCTGAGATAAAATCGTTAGTAAGCAGAAAGTATTTTTTTTTACAATTTTTTTTCCAAAAGGCCGTCTGTATGCGCTTTTTAAAATTTACGAAAAAAGTACTATTATTGATACTTAAAAATGGTTTTGACAACGAAATCCCTAACAACTGTAGTGGAAAATGCCCGGGATAACTTCCTAACTTAGTTTTGCTGATTCTCATGTAAAATCACTTATTGATTTTATTTTATTTAAGTTCTGTTTTGTGATGATGAACAGTCCCTAGTCTCGCGACCTAGACTAATATTCAAATCTTCCTCATTGTTACTAATTTTCATGAAATCGAAACAGATTACGTGGGTAGAGACAGAGAAGATTCATACTTAACGGTGTATAAAATTTCGTTTAGTTGTAGTGACGTATTAATTAATATTGGCCCGCAACACAAAATTGGTATTGTGACTCGTTCATTGCATATTCGATAGGGCTGTTGACACGTCGTACTTAATACATAATTTAAAAAAGCCCAAGCTACTTTCATCAACAGTTTCACCCCAAAACATATGTATCGAAATTACCCGCATAATGGTATCATTAAAACATATATCGCATGAATAGAGTGCGAGCAGCTAAAAACTTGACACCCCTCGTATAACGAATCTAAGGTAAAATTTGAAAAAAGTAGCGGCCATATTGGTTTTCCTTATTTACGTCCCGATTTTGTTAAAAATCGATATCTGAGCGTCCCAGAAGATTCTTATAACGAATCTAAGGTAAAATTTGAAAAAGTAACGGCCATATTGATTTTCTTTAAATCAAAATAATAGTAATAATAATTAAGGGGGGCTCCCATACAACAGAGTAGTTGCCGCTAAAACAACAAATACAAAAAAAAAAACTCAATAAAGCAAGTGTTTAATGGCACCAGCTTTTAGCGTTTTTTCTGGTACGGAACCCTTCGTGCGCGAGTCCGATTCGCACTTGGCGGGTTTTTTATTTATTTGCTGTATTGTATAGTGGTTTTTAATGTAGATTAGGAGGTGTTGGTACGGAACCCTTCTCTGTGCGTGGCCCGACACGCACTTGGCCGGTTTTTTTAATCTGTCCTTGGATTCGTATTAAGATACCTCTCGGACGCTCAGATATCGATTTTGAACAAAATCAGAACGTAGGTAAATGGAGAAAATCAATATGGCCGCCACATTTTTCAAATATGACCTTGGATTCGTATTAATTCAATTCAATTTCATTTATTAAAGGACCAAATAGGATCAATCATGTTAGTAAATTCGGACTTAAAAATTAGTATTAGTACTTACAAAATGTATCGTACGTATCGCACATAGGTATCACAATTAATTAATTAATTAATGGATAATTTAGATGTCGACATTAGTTACATTAAAAGGAGGAAATTATTATTGTATAAGAATTATTTAAAAATATCAAATATGTAATAAATATAATAATAATATTATAATAATAATATTCGGGGACAATCTTACACAAATCAACCTAGTCCCAAACTAAGCAAAGCTTGTACTATGGGTACTAGACGACGATATACATACTTATATAGATAAATACATACTTAAATACATAGATAGGAATACATAGGTGGTGTTATAGATTATACTTTACGTTCTTGTTTGCGTGTATCATACAGCAACGGTTGAGATACACGCAGTCCATCCGTTCAGCAATCATTTTCAGGATGCTGTTTGAACTGGCCCGTACCCTACGCACCAAGGATGTACATCGCTTACGCATACAAGAGTGAAAACAGTCCACGCTCGCCTCTGCGAACATCCCTGACGCACTGCAATACCGTGGCAGCCCCATCAGCACCCTGAATGCGTTATTGAACTGGACTCGAAGAGCATTGTACCGCGTCTGCGTATAGTTAGCCCACAGACCGCTGGTATATAAGGACGTGCAGTAGGCTCTAAAGAGAGTTACCTTTACCGGTCTTGAGCATCCAGCTAACCTGCGCGCAATCATATTCGCTCTCACAGACAATGCTCTTCGTTCCCGTTCCATATCTGTATCGTCTCTAAGGTCAGAAGTTACAATATGTCCCAGATATACTTAAACTGTGATACCACTGTGAGTGTTTTCCCATTTAGCCTTATCGGTGGGGTATTCTGTGACCCTTTACCTCTTACCTTAAAGACCATACACTCGCTTTTCAAAATATTGTATCTCAAACCATGCCTATTTGCGTACCTTTCACAGATGCCTTTAGCTTGCAAATATAATTATCCTAGAATTTAATACTTTTGACATGTTTACTTATCGACCGTCATAGCAACGGACATTGTCAAAACTCATTTATAGCTAAGGTTGTAATCATTTTACGTCTAAATTGTATACTGGTATCCTGTAAATTTTTAAATTGTAAATTTAGAACTATGGATTCTCGAACAACGGCAAGAAATAGTATAAAAGCCGAACATTGCCTAGGACAATTCAGTTTCTCGCCGACTTTTCATCAGTTAAGTCGCAATTGAATTGCTCAGTGCAGGGCCTGACTTGGCCCTGCACTGAGCAATTCAAGAAGACCTCGTGCTCACGTACTTACTTCGACGTAAACCCTCTTTCTCCTACTAAAGACAACGTGACATCTTTCTCGATACGCCGAGCCATTCTTCCCGAGCCACCGCGCTCGAGTCTCCGTACCTACTTACTCGAGTCTCAGTGCCTACTTACTGGAGCCGTCGTGCCAACAAACTCGAGTCGTCGTGCCAACTAACCCGAGCCGTCGTATCAACTTACTCAAGCCGACGCGCCAACTTACTCAAGCCGACGCGCCAACCTACTCGAGTCGCCGTACCAATCTACTCGAGGCGCCGAGTCTTCTGTCTCGAGGCTCCAAATTTTTGAGCTACCTACTTAAAATTTACAGTGTTTGACCTTTTAATCTTCCATAGTTATTTTTTTTATATATCTAAAATCTGTGAGTGCCTTAATAACAATGATTGTCCAAATACAAGCTTACCCCGACCTTGAGCATATTCTTTTACCTTTTTTTACTTTTACTTTCAACTTCTTTTTAAAAAAAAGTCTGCTTACCTCGCCTTTCAATTCACTTGGAAGGCGACGTAACGTGACAAGCCAGAAGTCTTGGCAGATGCGGGCCAGCATGCTGGAGGTGCTCAATGCTGAGGCCGTCGTGACCAGGAGACTTACCCCGTTTTATACATTTGATAGCTTCAATGACGTATTTTGCCGTAAACTTGGTAATTATTTCCTGGTCACACGACCCAGAACATGATAGTACTTGTACATTAGTTGACTGTAGTAGCTCCAGCGGTGATTCCACTTGGAAATAGGTTTTAAACATGTCGGCAATTCATTTATTTACATTAATACCTTCTACGCTTACGGGGTAACCAGGCTTGCAATTAAGTTTGTTCGTTGCCTTCCAGAAACTCTTAAAATCTCGTCCAGAGTGCTGTTTAGCGATAATGTCTACCAAATTTTATTTGTTCTTCATTTTTCTGACACCACCTCAAACGAGATCTGAAAATTCTCTTACTTTCGCGCATTTCTTCACACACTGTTCCTAGTTTCGGCTGAGCATGCCACAACCAATCCTCAAATTTTAACCGGGCCGTCGCGTAAGCTTCGCTGACATGCCTGTTCCAACCAGTAACAGGTTTTTTCTTTGTTGTACTACGAGTATGTACCTTGTCACTAACTATAGATGATTCCGTTAAGTCGTGGATTATATCCCTATAGTACTTGTCTATTACCTTTTTATGACTGTTATCAGTACACATGTGATCGCAACATTCCTGTAACTCTTCAGGAAAATCAATTAATTTTAATCTAGAATTACATTCCTTATTGTACAACTCGATTTGCTCTGGTTTTCTTTCCCCCCACACAGTATTATTCAGCGTATTAAGAGATCTCTCGGACGGTCAGATATCGATTTTGAACGAAATCAGAACGTAGCTAAATGGAGAAAATCAATATGGCCGCTTTTTTTTCAAATATGACCTTGGATTCGTGTTAAGAGCTCTTGGATGCTCAGATATTGATATTGAACGAAGTCGAAACGTAGATGAAGAAAATGAATATGGCCGCCGGTACTTACACAATTACTGGTGCTAATAATTACGACAATAATCGACGAGTAAATTTCATTTGTGTTTTGTATTGTACGAAGCAGAAATGAAGCAAGTGAAATGTAAAAACAAAATAAATATCATGAATAGTATAGAAAATGTAATAATATACACAGGTATAATACGATAATTGGCAACTATGAACAAAGTACTAAGTAAAAGTTTCATTTCCCCGAAGTTATGTTTTGCTTAGTGAGAAGGTAGCTCTTTAATTTAAACTTAAAAGACTGCAACGAAGTGGCTTGCTTAAGGTGGCGGTATGTTGTTCCAGCATTTCGTGGCGGTGTACTTAAAACTACCACGAAATGCTGCTGTTCTGTGTTTGGGGCACATGAGAAGAGTAGATACTCTTTGATGTTGTAAAAACCTTAGCTTGTCATGCAAATATCGAGGCGCTTTAGTCTTCACAATCCCGAATTATTATTTATTTATTTATTTAAGCCATTTATTCCTTAATAAATATACACTTATTAATATTTCATTATAAAATTCAAAAAGTAGTAATAGTAATGCATGATTTAATTAAACATTATTAAATTTATTAATTAACATGCAGTTGGTATTGATTCTATAAGTATAATAATCTAGCTATTTTTATTTTTAAGGACCTCTTGACGAGTAAAGGCCTCCTCCATTTTACTCCACATTTCTCTGTTTTGGGCTATTGTTACCCAGTCGTCGCCTGCAAACTTTTTTAGTTCTTCAGCCCATCTTTCCAGTGGGCGGCCCGGCTTTCTTTTACCGGGAGGTCCCGCCCATGTAGTGACTCTCTTAGTCCATTTTTCGATGTTCATTCTTGCCACGTGGCCAGCCCACTTCCATTTTTGTTTCTTGCAATGTGATAATGCGTCGATAACTTTAGTCTTTTCCCTTATAGCCGTATGACGTTGTTTATCTCTAAGTTTTAGGCTCATGATGCTCCGCTCCATGGCTCTTTGACAAGTTATAATTTTTCTTTTCGTATATGCATTATATATCCATGTTTGGCTTGCGTAGGAAAGACAAGGTAGGAGACATGAGTCCAGAATTTTCTTTTTTAGTCTTAAGGGTATATTAGACTTTAGGATTTCCTTTTGGCTCCAGAATTTATTCCACGTCATTTTAATACGTCTTTCTAATTCGTCACAGTGTCTAGACTTTGATAGAGATAGTTGTTTACCTAAGTATATATATTGCTCTACATACTCTATCTGTCTGTTTTCGACGAAAATAGGTCTATGAGCTTTGTTGGACATGATTTTTGTTTTATCGATATTTAATTCCAAACCAATATCGCGGCTAATACAGTTAAGTTCGTTTATCATCCCTTCCAATTGTGATGCTGTCTCTGAGAAAAGGACTAGGTCGTCAGCGAAGCGTAAGTTGCTTAAGAATTTTCCTTGTATGCTTATGCCTTTTTTTGACCAATCGAGTTTTTTCATAATATGTTGTAAAACTGTGATGAATAATGTAGGAGAGAGGGGGTCTCCCTGTCTTACACCTCTTCGAATATGTAATTCGGCACCAGTTTTGTCCAATTTCACCCGACTAACACTCTTGTTGTAGATATCTTGAATGAGTTCGATTGTTTCTGACGGCAATTCACATTCGTATAGAGCTTTCTATATACTAGCATGGGATATAGTGTCGAAAGCTTTGGCGTAGTCAATGAAAGCTAAGTATAGTGGATGTTGCTTTTCTACATATTTCTCAATTATTTGATCCAGTACGTGTATGTGGTCCATTGTTGAGAAAGATTTTCTGAAACCGGCCTGTTCTATTGGTTTGTGTTTTCCAGTAATTTCAGAGATGCGCCGTTCTAAGCACGAGGCAAAAAGCTTGTAGAGGCATGGTTGTAGGCTTATAGGTCGGTAAAAAAGTAAAAAAGTAAAAGTAGTTTATTCTTCAAATTAGGCATATTACATGCACCTATGAACGTCAATAAACTACCACCGGTTCGGAAAAATATACCTCTGCCACGAGAAGAACCGGCGTAAGAAACTCGGCGAGATGTCATTTTTTCAAAACAATATACATTATTTATATAGTTAAATATAAAATTACATTACTACAAAATAACTTAAATAACAATGCTACAGTAGAAAATATATTTTCGCGATAGATTACCCGTGCAGGACGCTATCACTGCCAAACATCCCTATCCATGATGTAATCGTTTATCTTAATAATAATATTTAAGCACTATTGCAAAAATTGAAAACTCAATATTGTATGTATCTCGACTTATAACAATTGTTATTAATATATTTCATTTCATTTCATTTCTTATAATATGCTCTTGATATAAGTGTTTGTTTTACTGCAGATTTGAATTTAGAATTGCTAAGTTCAGTAATGTGTTTAGGAATTTTATTGTAGAATTTGATACAATTTCCCAAGAACGACTTTTTCGCCTTTACTAGTCTATAGAAGGTTATTTTGAGTTTCCCAGTATTTCTCGTGGCTATTGGTATATCAGCGTTCGTTGGAAAATTGCCCAAATTCTTCCTAACATACATTATTATTTCAAATATGTATAGGGACGGCAGGGTTAGAATATCTATTTCTTTGAAAAATTCTCTTAATGAATCACGCGACCCCAAGTTATAAATTTCTCGGATAGCCCTTTTTTGCAAAATAAAAACAGTTTCAATATCTGCAGCTGATCCCCATAAGATAAGACCATAAGTAATTATACTATTAAAATAAGCAAAGTAAACTAACCGTGCCGTTGCCACATTGGTAAGCTGCCTTATTCTCCTGACTGCAAATGCAGCAGAGCTCAACCTACTTCCTATCGCTGTTATATGGGAACCCCACTGCAATTTTGAGTCCAATGTAATACCTAAGAATACAGTAGAAGTAACAAATTCTAATGTTTGACCATTAAGTTTAATATTTGTATCTAAGTTTCTGTTTGATGAGTTCGCTAGAGAGAATTTCATACATTTCGTTTTTCTCGGGTTCAATACTAAGTTATTGGCAGCAAACCAGTCAGATATCATGGATAGGGTATTATTTGGTTCAATGAGTTCAGTATCTCTCCTATTTACCTTGAACAGTAATGAGGTGTTGTCTGCGAACATTACAATGCCTGATCGTCGGCTTACCATATATGGCAGATCATTTACATAAACAAGGAACAGGAACGGACCTAGAATAGACCCCTGAGGTACTCCCATCTCTACCACTGTCTCTGACGAAATGGCTTTATTTATCGCTACCTTTTGACTTCTCAGTGTTAAATATGACTTCATGAGATCTAATGCATGCCCTCTGATGCCATAAAACTTAAGTTTAAAAATTAAAGTACCATGATCTACACAATCAAAAGCCTTGGAAAGGTCACAGAACACTCCGATGGCGTCGTGCGACTCTTCCCAAGACTGCAAAATAAATTTTAATAAACTTGCGCCTGCATCAGTAGTTGACCTACCCTTCGTGAAGCCGAACTGCTGTGCTTGCAAAATATTGTGAGAATTAAATTGAGAAACCAATTGCGTAAGCATTATTTTTTCGAATATTTTGCTAAACGCAGGTAGGATAGAAACTGGACGATAATCAGAAGGATTATCTCTATGACCTGATTTGAAAATTGGAACTACTTTACTACATTTCATTAAGTCTGGAAAAATGCCATAGTCTATACAGTTATTAAAAATGAGAGCTAGAGTTGGTGCAACGACCTCCAGAATAGATTCCAGTACCTTGACTGACACGCCCCATAAGTCCTCAGTGCTCTTTATTTTTAACATTTCAAAGGACTTCAGTACATCTAGAGGAGAAACATGATGAAATTTGAAATTAGTTAGTGATTCTAATTTTACGTTGTCATTCAGAAGGGATTCAGCTTTTATGGTAGACGATGCTAAACTTTGAGTAGTGACTATAGGAATTTTAGAAAAGAAATTATTAAATTCATCAGCTACTTTTACTGCATCAGTTATTAAATTATCCTTTACTTTCAAAGAAATTGTGGACTCTTTATTATTTCTCTTCCCAGTCTCTGTGTTTATTATTTTCCAGACTGTCTTGGCTTTATTATCTGAGGACTTAATTTTATTATTCAAGTGCATTGCTTTTGCTTTCGTGCACACTGTTTTAAACAATTTGGAATAATCCCTAACATACTGATGGAAACATTCGTCAGTGGTGCAAGATCTCCTTTCATAAAGTTGATATAAGTTATCTCTACTTTTCCGAATTCCGGTAGTTGCCCACTCATTAAATCTCATTTTATTGTTTATCTTAATACGCTTTTTACTACAAGTCTTATTAAATTCGTTACACACTGTATTCAGAAGCATTTTGAATTGATAAATAGGGTATTAATATGCAACTTCCAGTTATGATTGTTTCGTTAGAAATACTGTCGGGACCGCAACTTTTTCCTTTCTTTAAAGTTTTAATTTTCTTTAAAATCTCGTTGTCTGTGAATCTTTGAAGTGGTTGTGAGGCGGGTAGAGATACCGTGTTTTCATTTCCATACTGACTCTTTTGCTTTGAATATAATTTTTTATAAAAATTCGTTGCAATATCTAAAATTTTAGATCTGGAAAATGTTTCTTTATCCGACGCAATGTCTTTCACAGAAGGTATCCATTTTTTCGTAAGGTTAAGCTCCTTGTATCCTTTTTTCAGGCTTCCCGTGGTGGTTAGATGTTTCTCTATTATATTTTGTCTATGGATTTCGTATTCTTTCTTGATAATTTTGTGTACGCTTTTATATAGGTTTCTTAGTTCTTGTTTCTCTTCCTTAGATCGCGGTTTTTTGTGTTGCAGTTCAGATCTTCTTTTTAACCGACTTCAAAATTTCAAAAGAGGAGGTTATCAATTCGGTTGTATGTTTTTTTTTTTTTTCTTTTTTTTTTTTAATGTTTGTTAGTCCATAACTCCGTCATTTCTTAACCGATTTGGAAAAATTTTTTTTTTGATTGTAAGTATATATATCCAAGTTGGTCCCATTTTTGTCAAAACGCAGTTTTGATGATGGAATTCATGAGGAATTGAGGGAACTCCTCAAATCTTAAAGGCAAACATATAGTGATTTTTGTGTTTTTATCAACAAATCGAGCATTTTCATACAAAAATGTGACATTTGATGAAGTGGAACTGCTGATGATGATCAGAACAGAACTCTTCAACGACGAAAAGTTCACGTTTGGCGATGTGTCCTTCTAGCTGTGTTTGTTAAGCCAGTTCTATTTTCACGATTGATTTTTGTCATGCTCGAGTTCTGATGATGGGATCCATTAGGAATCGAAGGAACTCCTCAAATGTGAAAGTCACACAAATAGTGATTTTAGTATTTTCATGAACTAATCAAGCATTTTCATTCATAAAAGTGACATTTGATGAAGTGGAACTGCTGATGATGATCAGAACGGAACTCTTCAACGACGCGTAGTTCACGTTTGGCGATTTGTTCTCTATGTTTTGTTTGTCAAGCAAGCAAGGTTTTTTCATGATTCCATGAGGAATTGAGGGTACTTAGTCTTCTACCATTATAAACATACATTATAGCCATTTTTATTTTATTGTATATCTATCTAAGAGTGCACCATCTAAGTATAATAATCTTTTACCGGCCTCCCCCATTGAAGTCGGTTTTTTTTTCTTAAAAATTATTAGTAACAGTCTTGTGTTTTCAGAAAGTATAGTTTTAGGTTTATTGTCTATTCTATTTTTAGAGCTCATAGAGTCCGTGATGCCTTTCTTCAATGCAGAATAATATAGCTCTACATGTTGACAAGTTGATAAGTTACTATTTTCCAAATTGCGTTTCAGATTTTGCTGGAACAGTTCTTCATCTTCAAGTGTTTTTAGGGTAGTATTTTGGAGACTATATTTTGCTCTACATTTCTTTGTTTTTACGATCTGGAAAGTGCTTCTTATTAGGCGATGGTCGCTAGGAAAATTAAGCTTATTTATAATCTCTATGTTTGTGAAGTTATTTTTTGTGTTGGACATAATATAGTCTATTTGGCTTTTTGTGCCTTTTGGTGATATCCATGTCCACATGCTTTTAGTGTCCTTTTTAAATATGCTGTTAATAATAGTTAGGTTATTTTGAAGCGCAAATTGTATAAGCTTCTCGCCTCGTGTATTGCGTGTTCCGTAACAGAATGCTCCAAAAGCTCTACTTTCCTCAGGCAGCCTTTGTCCAATGCGAGCATTGAAATCACCCATTACGATCACATTTTTGTAGCATTTTTCAAAAGCTCCTTGTAGCTGATCGTAAAAAGCATCAGAATCACTTTCGCATGCAGTGCTGGTAGGCGCATATGCCTGTATTATCGAGATGTCTATACTATCAAACTTTAAATTCAACATGCATACTCGTTCCGAAATCGCGATGAAGCTTTCTATATTTGGTTTCAATTGTTTTTTCAATATAAATCCTACGCCATGCAGTCCTTTGGTTTCTCCGTAGTAGCAGAGTATATGTTCTTTATCTTCTAAAATTTCGTAGCCTGTTCTGCGTACCTCGGTGAGCCCAATTATGTCAAATCTAATTTTTGAAATTGCTTCTTTGAACTCTATCAGTCGTTCGTTAGATAATAGAGATCGTGCGTTGTAGGTACATATGTATAAGGGTTGGAGTGGAGGGTTTCGGTCGTTTTTCCCCGCGGTGACCGGCCGTGTTGGGGAACATCCTTGATTGATTGTTTTCTTTTTGTAAAATGTGCTTTTATCATATAATGGAGGAGGCGCTGATTGTTATATTATATTGTCATTATTGTCTGTGTCTCCTCTGGTTTTTGGCGACTCTGGCCTTAATGTTAGGTATCGCTTTATATTTCGGTTATCAGTGCTCGGTTTGTTTTTCTTTAACACCTGGCGGTTTAGGTTCTTATTTGCGGAGGGCGGTGATGTATCTAGAGATCGCTTCTTAGTATTACTTCTTCCAGCAGGTGACTTTCTATTACTCGGATTGTTTTTTTCGGGTATAATTATTAGTTTGTTATATTTAATTATAGCCTTGTTACCCTTCTCTAACTCTTTCTTTAAGTCTTCCTGTAGCGATTTACGTTCTTTTAATACCTTAGGAGGAAAATCTTCCTTGATGTAACACCTGGATTCTTGAAGCTTTGACTTATTCTTAAGGATTTTGATTTTCTTTCCTAAAGTCGCACAATCCCGAATAGTAAAGCAAAATGGAGGCAGCGCCGAGACTCCATGTTCATGAGACCGCTTCTGTTTAGATATGGAGTCACGTGAGTTTGCCTCCTATGTCATAAAAAAAATAAATATGGCCGCCTCTTTTTTTTAAATCTGACCTGATATTCGTGTTAAGAGACCTTTACAACAAAAATAAGTTCTATTTAAATATGTTCAATTTAAAAATGTAGGTATGTGAAAGTAAAAAACAATTAAAAACTCTTAATTTTTTTGACACTCTATATGTACAGAGCAGTTACGCTATGCGCGCGTAATTTCGACAGATGAATGAAGTTTGCCTACTGGTGGTAGTTCTTTAAACTGTGATATTACATATCACCGACTTTTTGCCCCAGAATAAATAATACTACTTGCGTACGGCTCCAAAAAGAAAGCTACAGATGTACTGATTAGTTTCTTTTGCTGTGATGGAGATGAATACAATCTCGCAGTAAATAATTTAGGCATATTGAAACAAAATCGTTTCGAAATAACGCCGGACCGTTTCAGGTCATGGGGCGCCTCAGCAGGATGTTGGACCTCGGGCCCCCGCGCGTGCCCGACGTGGAGGCCCTCGTGGCGTCCCAGCTCCGCGAGCTCCGCCTGCCGCCCGGCCTGGCCCGCCTCGTGCACGCGCTCATGCGGCTCCTGCCCGTGCCCTGGGAGCTCCGCATCCGCGACAGGCACACGCCGCGGGTCCCCGACTACGAGATGACGGTGCTCGCGTACATAATCGTCGCGCTCAAGATGTGCTTCGGCCTCGACGACGACTACGAGGTCCGGCTGTCGGACGCCGTCGAGCGGATCAACAGCGAGGAGCGGCGGCCGCGCGCGTCCGCGAGCGACCCCGAGCCCACCGACCGCCTGTTCTCGTTCCGCGCGTGGGCCGCGCACCTGCGGCGCCGGGCGCTGCTGCTCGCCCGCCGCTGCGGCCCGCTCGCCTGGCAGCGCAACATGCGCACAAGTGACGACGCGCTCATGGAGCACTTCGAGGAGCTCACCACCGCCTGGGCGGGCGGGAAAAAGAAGATCAAACCCCTGCTGAGCGACGAAGTCACCATGGACATCATAGGTAGGATCCCTCGGGCGGGGGCGGGGGCGGGGGCGGGGGCCGCGCCGCCGCTGCGGGAGCTGCGCGCGGCGGCGGCGGCGCGCGAGCCGGCGGCGGCGCTGGCGGCGCGCCTGGCGCCGCGCGAGCTGGACGAGGACTTCACGCGCTACTCGCTCGCCTACGCGTGCCGGCGCCTCGCGCTGCCGGGCCCGGCCGCCCGCGCGCTCGAGGGCGTCGCCGACGCCCGCAAGGCCTTCCGCGACAAGATAGGCCAGCATCTAGGGGACACCGACGCCGATCCGACTGTAGTCTACGTTAAGGACTGCGAGAACAAAAATTGGGCTAAAACGAGGCGGCCGACCGCGGCCCACGTGGTCCCCGACGAGAGTGCCGCGCTGGGGGACTCCGGGGGCGCGGGGGAGTGGGCGGAGGACCGGAAGCTGGAAACGTTCGAAGAAGAAACGGAGGGTCGCAACATATTCGATGATGACTTTTTCAGCTTGGCGATTAAGAAGGAGAAGTCTGAGGCTCCCGATCTTCCGGAAAGTTTCAACGACGAGACGAACGATATGAATCGTCTCGATGATTTCTGGCACGAGTCGTCGAGTATGCGTCGCGAGAGCGCGGCCGAGCACGGCGGGCCGGGCTGGCCGCGCGGCGTGTTCGACAGCGACGAGGACAGCGGCCCGCGGTACGACGCGAGCACCTTCGACAGGGCGGAGACTATCAAGCGGATCATGATTGCCGCTTACAAAAAATATATCGGCCTCGAAAGTAAATTTCCTGTCAGATTTAGAACTCAACGACGCCCTCTCGCGAGCGGGGCCCCTAGGCGTCTCGTGGAGGACAATAACCGCGCGGAAACCTGGGCCAGGAAGCGAGAGCGCCACGACGGGAAGAACGCCATTGGCGACGTCGTGTCTGCTTACCAGAATTCTCTGGCCAGAGACGCGATGCACCAGATCGCCGAGGAGGTGCGGAGGTTCACGGACGCTGCCGACGGCCGGCCGGACCTCGACCTGCCGGACCCCGCGGACCCCGGAGACGGCGCTGTGGACGAGGACCCGGACGAGTCGCGAGACGTCCAATTGATCGAAAACGACGACAAAAACGCTAGGAGCGACGACGATTCGTTCGACGGAGCCGCTTATGATCCCGTTTACAAAGGCGACGCCGAGTTTGACGAAAAAACGCACGACGCGTCCCAGCTGTTCCTCAAGCTGAAGGACGTTCCCGCGGCGCCCCCCACCCCCACCGCCGCCGACCTCAGCTTCCTCGACGACGAACGACCGGACGACGACGAGCTCCGCCAGCAAGAGAAACGGCAGCGCTACGAGAAAGATCAGATGAAAAGGAAATGGAGACAGATGAAACAAAATATCGACCATTTAGTGGACGACCCGGAGAGTATCACCAAGTTTAACTACTGGTTCAAGCACTACGAGAGTTGCAAGTCGTGGGAAAAGGTGGTGGTGCAGGTGGAGATCGACGAGTCGTTCCCGCGCAGTTTTCGGTTCGTGATGCGCGAGTGCGTGGCGACGCTGGGCGCGGGCGCGGCGGCCGGCGCGCTGTACCGCCGCGTGTGCGACGTGGAGCGCGTGCTGCTGCAGCTGCTGTGGCGGCCCCGCCGCCCCGCCAAGCGGAGGCCGAGCGCTTCGCCTGCTCCGGCCCGACGGCCCAAAGCGAAACTCTCGAAAAAATCCAAAAATTACGCCAAAGTCTCGAGCAAACACAAAAATTATGCGAAAGTCTCGCATTACACCTCGGATGACGAGAGCGATTCGGCCCTCGTTTCGGACGACGCGAGTGTCTCGCGGGACGAGATGTCCGAGAATGAAGGCGTGTCGAAGGAGAACATTATACCGGACGACGAGCCGGACGCGGGGCAGCGGCGCCGGTCCGGCCGGATACGGGAGAAGGAGGCTCTAGACCCCTTCTGGCGGTAAGGCGCATTAAAGACGTAGCAACAACGACAGACATGCAGCAGTAGTTGAAATGAGACAGCCATAGGTACACACTTTTCATGTTAAGCATTGCCTCGTCTTTATCGATTTTTGTGATATATAATGTAATGTTGATTTGACTAGTCAGTAAATATATTATTGATATAGTAACTTGTTTCATTATACAGTAGACCTGTCATGTCAATTGTCATGTCTCAAGGCGAAACATTGACTCCATAGAGCGACTTGTCGTCCAGGGCAGAGTAAAAGGTACTAAACCACGTGGGAGATCACCTCGAATGTGTACACATCTGGAGAGATGGCGGAGCTATTGTACGGCGAGCAACATCAAAGCCTGGCTACAAATCACGACCGCATTGCAAAGAGTAACTAACGACTTTCATCATCATCCTCCTAGCGTTATTCCCAGTACAGTTGCATCCTGAAGTAAAAAAAAGTAAAAGTAATTTATTCTTCAAATTAGGCATATTACATGCACCTATGAACGTCAATAAACTACCACCGGTTCGGAAAAATATACCTCTGCCACGAGAAGAACCGGCGTAAGAAACTCGGCGAGGTGTCATTTTTTCAAAACAATATACATTATATAGTTAAATATAAAATTACATTACTACAAAATAACTTAAATAACAATGCTACGGTAGAAAATATATTTTCGCGATAGATTACCTGGAAGGATGCCTGGGGTCCGCTGCCTAATCCCAAGAATTGGCGTAGGCACTAGTTTTTTACGGAAGCGATTGCCATCTGACCTTCCAACCCGAGGGGGAAACTACACCTTATTGGGATTAGGCTTGTCAAGTGAGTGGGCAACTTCACTGTTAGAGGTTCTCAAGGGTAACTAACGACTTTATGGGTGGTTAATTAGACCTCGTCTAAGAACCACGTTATGATACATTTAAATGTTGTTGACTGCCACATGTTTGGGAGAGTCAACAGTAATGTAACCACGCCTGTATCTGTTACCCGCATAAACTTATATATCTCAAAAGAAAACTACGCAAAGAAACTGAACGGAGTGAACGGCTTCCCTAAAGGGTGGTTACGTGTAGAGACTGTAGAGAGTTTGTCATTCATATCATATTACATATATTGCAGAGAAAAAAATAATACTTTGAAATTAGAATAAAAGCGTCAATGACGTTTGTCAATCCTACGTGATCGTACGCCAGTCACAGTGACAGACTACCGCTGTCGTGTTATTCGTTGTAACTGAGAAGCTCGAAGCTACATTCTCCATTACCTGCTTAAGTAACGGAGAGCTGGGAGCGAGATGTTGCGTGGCTGCGCGTCGTTGCTGCGAGCGCCCGCGCGCGCGCCGGGGCGGCCGCTGGTGCCGGCGCGGAGCTGGAACCAGTGCACCATGTTCCTCTGCACGCCGCCCAGGAACCCCATGACGCTTGGAGTGAGTCTTACGGCACGGCCACGACTTCGAGCGGTGGCGGCAGCGGCAGCGGTTTTCCTAAGACATTGCGCGTGATCCTAATTAACCGCAGTGCGTTGCGCGTCCCGGCCGTGCAATGAACAGATGAAACGTTTTCCGCGCCGGGATTCACGCTTAGTCGTGGCCGGGCTGTACCTAGCAGTCTTTTAGGCTTTACTCTGAACAAGGGACAGTGGATTTGCCATAGTCACTTGACAACACGTATTAGCCGCGATTAGAATACGATTAGAGGTGACATTTTTCCATATACTTCCGTCAAAGTGTATATGAAATGACAGCTGTTCCGATCGTGAAGTAATCCAGGTCTTGTACTCGTAATAGGTAGTGACCAAATTCGTTTATTCCCAGTAGTCCCGTGAAGTAGTTCCGTGGTGGAACTACTCGGACTTTCTTTCCCAATAGTTCCGTTTCTAATATTCGCTTTGTGGCGCTTCGGCAGCCGCTGCCGCGGCACGCTCGTGCCGTGCGCTGAAGGGTCGCGGTTCTACTAACAATCCTCCTCGCTTCGCTCGTCTTCGCTACCCCTTTGTGCCATTGACGGAACTATTGGGAAAAAAGTCACTATAGTTCCGCCGCGGAATTTCTTCCACGGGACTACTGGGAATGAACTCTTTATTTGTTGGACGTGTGTGTGCCGTCGAAATGTCGGGCCACATTTATCATATTGGTGCAGTCCTGATGTTGTTACTGTTTACTACAGCCTAAATTTTTGCACAGGAGTGTTTAGCGCACGGCGCGTTCATGATGGCGGTGTGGCTCACGCCCACGATGATCGGACTCTCCCAGGTCAAGGTCTGGAAGCGCCGCTACCTGCTGTCTACTTAAATACACAATAAACGTTGTCTAGATATTAGTTGTTTTATTTGATCGACGGAGGATTATGGATATCTAGAGTAATCGAACGGACAACCTTTCTGCACGATCTGGCCAAAAATTTCCAGTAAAAAATGCTTGTTCGTTCTTTTGGTCAAAAATAAAACTCTCTACATTACACCTTGTACAGTCAGCTGCAAAAGGAAGACTATTAACCGTCAATAGTTGATGGTTACATAATTTTGGATTGGACTAATCGTGTACAGTCAACAGCAAATGTAGGTGATGATTTTAGTACTTTGTCGAGTTCATTCCCAGTATTCCTGTGGAAGAAGTTCCGTGGTGGATCTAGTGCAACTTTTTTCTCAATAGTTCCGTCAACAGTACAGAGTGGTAGTTAGGTACGACGACGACGACGAGCGAAGCGAGGACCAGCGGGCGTATGATGGTTGCCGTTTTATCACTTATCGTCGTGGATAAGACGCACGTACATACCTAATTCTCGCACTCGCATACTTGTCAGAACTTGACGGATGTCTTATCCATGATAAAATGGCAACCATCATTAGGCTCGCAGTAGGGATGCATAGCTGGATGATGGCTAGCATCGTTTTGTTTACAATCTTTTATTAAACTTGCTCTGTTGATATACATATTGTATATATATGTCTATATGTATACTAGTATATCTGTCAAAATTTGCAATGCACTTTTCAGCCACTTCCCGTTATACGATTTAACTGATATTTGGAATACTTTTGTAATTTTGGTAATTATACAAGTTTATTGTACCATCGAGCTTTCTAATGATGGAGATAGAAGATGGTTTTAGGAACTCCTAAAGTACATAATATAAACACGCCGTGTATGCGGTCATTTCAATCCTCAACGCGTAGTTAATGATTGGACTAAGAATGGCGCAGTCGGCTTTTATAATTTCGTTTTTGTAAACTATAAATACCGAATAGTATTTATGGTTTTGTAACGAGAGTGAGAAAAACCTGCTACATAACCCTGTTCTGCGGCAGGAAATCTCTTTCAGCTGAGCTGACTTATCGAGGTAGAGGGACCAGATATATATGGTGTCCGGTTGACCCATTTGTTTGGCGAGTGAAAGGCGCCTATAATTGTATTGACTATGCTTAGGTATACGACGGGAGGCTTTTAGTGTACAGTCAGCAGAAGTAGCTAAAAGCGGAGTAACACGTTCAGCGGAGTAGCTACTTCTGCCGCTGACTGCACATACGATGCTTGTTATTTTGGTGTGTGGGTGCACGGGTCGCGAGGGAGTTTTTGTACATGTGTTTACCTACGTATGTATGTAAATAAATGTAGTATCTACGAATCTTATTTTTACTTGGCCCTGGGTTTTTATCACAGAATTTAATAATCACGGGTTTTAAACATATACAGTGTGGAAAGATAAGTCGGGCCCTGGAGGGAAACTACCTTAAAACGTTGAGATAGCTCAATTTGCTGAAAGGAAACATTATTTTATTTCTCCTAAGTTTTAATAACTGCAATCACAGACTTTTTTTTAAATGTACAGATAGCAAAAACTAACACTTTTGACATTTGCATAAAAAAAAAATGTTGATGCCAATAGATCCTATTTTTATCAAGGAACAAAAACTTATTAGAGACAGACCTAGTCTAGGATACAAGAGAGCCCAAAAAAAACAAAGACATTTTGCACAATTAGTATTGAAAAAAGGTATCATTTTCAAAAATCTGTGAATGCAGTTTTATTGCTTAGGAGAAATAAAAGAATGTTTCCTTTCAGTAAATTGAGTTATCTCAACGTTTTAAGGTAGTTTCCCTTCAGGGTCCGTATTTTCTTTCCACCCTGTATACATATAACGTATTCTAGTGGTTATATTCTCTTTGATACCACTTTGATACATACAACAAATCCAAAACATATCATTATTACGGAACGCACTTTAGAATTATGCTTAATATTTTGATCTAGCTAGCAACCCTAAATTGACATTGTCAATTCTTTGACACAACAACCGGCTTAGTTGTTTTATTTTGTTATAATAAAGTAATTCACTATATTGTTTATTTATAGCTTAGTTTTATACGGTTAATGATAGCATAACCATGAAAGAACCGAAGCAGACTCCTATAAAGGACTTGGCGGAGCTGCGCGCGTACTTCCAGTCGCACAACGCGGTGCGCGAGTACGTCGCGCACACGTCGAAGGTGCACTCCGTGGGCTGGTCGTGCGACGGCCGCAAGCTCGCCTCGGGCTCCTTCGACAAGAGCGTCGCCATCTTCAACCTCGAGCGGAACAGACTTGTGAGTACTAAATGGCCTCCGGACTTAGGTTATGTTTGTTTACAGGGTTGTGGTGCTGTTATTGTTGTTACAAGTTTTTGTTACGCATTTATGAATGAATGAATGAATAAAATTTATTTTGAAACAACAACAATACAAGAAAACAGTTTACAAAAATCATAGATCAAAAAGGTATCAGTTGTCTCAAAAAAGGAGCCCACTCAGCATGAGTCGAGGCAGCGGGCCACGACGCTGATTTTCAGTGGGTCATATAATGAGTAACCTAAAACTAAGACTAAGAAATCACTTAACTTAACGGGCTTACTAACTGTATTCATTATTGAGTTTGTACAATCAAAATTATTTATTTATCTATCTCAGCGAAAACCAAACCAGTTTATGTGGGTTCTGTTTCATTTAGGGAGATTAGTTTCATTTACAATTTACAACTGATTTGTACCTCTGAAGGGTCAGTATGGAAATGGAAGTGGCAGAGGCCCCTGCCATTTCCAGAACATTGGTATAAGACTCCTTTATAAATTTATTTGGAGAAAGCTAGTTTGTAATTTAAGGCATTTAAAACCATTGCTTCTTCCTCGGGCCCTCAAAACTGAGTGATACATACTGCAGCCTACCACATTATTCACAGCATCGGACCATCTTGTGGGTGCTCTACCTTGAGCACACCTGCTGTCTATTTGATCTAATATCATCAGCTTCTCTAGGTCATGCTTTTTAGAAAATGATGAATAGATGAAACCATATGATTAATCAATTATAGATCATAAGATTGACATGTTATATGAATAGTATTATTAATCAAATGAATATGAATCAATGTAACCACTACTTTATATTATATTTTTTGAATGCCTAAAAGCAGGAAATACAATTCTGTATGTACATAGTTCATGATTGTGTTATAGGTTCAGGAGTTTGTGTTCCGCGGGCACACAGGCTCGGTGGACCAGCTGTGCTGGCACGCATCCCACCCCGACCTGCTCAGCACCGCCAGCGGAGACAAGTCTGTGCGCATCTGGGACACCAGGTCTATCTCACTACTGCTGTATTCCTGTACTTTTTATCTGCATTATAAGCATAATATTACACAATCTATCAACACCAACCAAAGCACACATTTTCAAGAAGAAGATTTAAACGAATGTAGCACTCGGTGAACGCAAGCAGCACCAATATCTGCCATATTATTAATCACCTCAGGACATGAGACATGACTGTAAAGAGGACCATTGCAGTGTGATATCTTCTTCTGAGTACAGAAAAACACATGGAGAGTTAATCCATGTGTTTTTATCTCAGATTTCTGAAGATTAGAGATTAGAGGCAACATTCAATTTTCGTGTGGTAGTGTATACATAATCGCATCTCCACTTGTGACAAGGTACTGCTGTGTCTTCTGGCTGCTCATATATTGTTTCACAGTGCCATTTTGTTTGTAAGCTCAAATGAAAAGGAAATCGTTACCTGTGGCTTTAGGCCCCAAATAAACCACCTTGTGTTTAAGTGTTGTGATGTGTGTCAGGACGCGCAAGTGCGCGGCGGTGATCCCCACGAAGGGCGAGAACATCAACATCGCGTGGGCGCCCAGCGGCGCCGCCATCGCCGTCGGCAACAAGGAGGACCTCGTCTCCTTTATCGACACCAGGACCTACAAAGTGGTGAGAGTGCCATCCTTCCCATCTTAGCAGCTCCCTTGTTGCAACCTGGAGTGTTGTGGATATTCGTATTCGCAACAGCGGAACTTCCGCATTAAGTTCAGAATCCGCATCCGCAAAAAACAATGCGGAATATAAAAAAAACCAGTAGAGGAACGACTTAACGGGGTGCACGTGCTAGGTATTTTCGCCATTAACCAATACGAATCTCGTTACGTTTTTGTGAATCGTCGATCGAGAGCTTACGCCTATTTATTTATTTGATTTAGGTATACCTTACATTACAGACTAACCTACATATCAATATAAAATATTCTTAAAAACAAATACACATAATAATGCAATAATGTGTGTGTGTAAATATATATACACAAACAGTGCCAAGAAGCGATGACTTTGTTTTGTTTTGAATTTAAATAGTATTGTACTGCCTTATTGGACTTCAGCAATGCTTTCAATACTGTGGATTTTGACATAATGCTTGCTATCTTACGTTCTCTTAATATATCTCCTGTGGTGGTTGATTGGTTTCACAGTTATCTCAATGGTCGTCGGCAAAGAATAAAGGTAGAAGAGTCCCGTTCTTCTTGGTGCAGTACGTTGGCCGGTGTTCCACAAGGCGGTGTGCTGTCTCCTCTATTATTTTCAATTTTCATAAACTCCATTACTCACAACCTGTCCTCTAGTTATCACCTGTACCTAGTTGGTTACTAAGTTCTGTTACTGTAATAATCCTTATCTACATAAAATATACTAACGAAAGTTAAATAAATTATATATTAAAATGAAGTACACACAATCAGGATTTACATTTGTCAATTTCATTCAAAATGGCCTCCTTGGGCCTGAACACAGGCCTTCAGACGACGAGGCCAGTCATCAATAGCGGCACGCACGGTTGTCTATGTTGTGTCGGTTGTGTATATCTAATTCCGTCACTGTCTTGACTATGGCCCGCTTGAGGGAGTCAAGATTTGTGTGGGGTTTAGCACAGGCTTTCTCCTCAATAACCTGCCATATAAGCATAATCCAGGGGGTTGAGGTCCGGGCTGGAGGAGGGCCAGTCTTCGCGGGCAATGAAGTCAATTTTGTTGCTTCGAAACCAGGCTTGAGTTGTTTTTGCCTTATGTGCAGGGGCTGAGTCTTGTTGAAAGACCCAGGGCTGGTTTTGAAATAGAGAGTGGCTTAAAGGTTTCACTATTGGTTCCAGAACCGTTTCCTGGTAAACTTTAGCCCCAGTTTTGACACCTTTTTCACAGAAATGGACCTGTGTTAACCCTGAGAATGACACACCTAACCAAATCATGACATAAGAGGGATGATGGCCTCGTTGCACTCTCGGAACAGCTACACTCGCTTCTTGACTGTTTTTTGCATACACTCTGTCATTCTGGCGGTTACAACATTCTTCAATGGTAAAAATTTTTTCGTCTGTAAATAATATATTTCGGTGGCCATTTTGTGCGTACCGCTTCAGTAGCACGCGACTTCTATTCAGCCTCATAGTCTTCAATCGTCCATTAAGCAAATGACCTTTCCGTCTACGATAAGCGTGTAGTCTAAGGTCTTGATTGATAACTTTTTTAAGGGAGCTTCTCTTCACAGACATCTGAATTGCCAACAACTTTTGCTTCCGAACGGGGTTTCTTGCGATTCTCGCCTTCACTGCCTTTATTAGAGCTGGGGTCCGAACGGTGCGTGGTGTTCCAGACCTCTTGCGGTCATTAAAGCTCAGGGTACTATTGTACCTATTAATGGTACGATAAACGAATTGTTTGTTGATTTTCAGATTTTGAAGCAACTTGAAAATCACGTTTGGCGGATGCCCGCATTTGTGCAACGTAATTACAGCGACACGATTTTCTTTTAGACCCCAATCCGTTATAAATATGACGAGATAAGTGTTGTGTGTGCTATAAAATTATAACTGACAACCCGCCATTATATGTCATTTTTTATTTTTTCGGTAGCATTTGTTTTAACGCAAGAAAAGAGTTTGCAAATCGAGTAACAGAACTTAGTAACCAACTAGGTACGCCGACGATCTGCAGATTTATATGCGGGGGGTACTTAGCGATCTACCTGTTGTGATTAAGTCGACTAATGAGGATCTACTACGCATTCTAAGGTGGAGCGAGAGTTTTGGGCTGAAAGTTAATCCAACAAAGACCCAAGTTATTATTATCGGCAGTAGTAATATGATTTCCAGAATCGACTTCGCCAATTTCCCTTCTGTATATTTCGATGGTATTCAGATTCCTTTCTCAAACCAGGTGAAAAATTTAGGGATTATCATGGATCGCACTCTATCCTGGGTGCCGCAAGTGAGCGAGGTCAGCAGGAAGATGTTTGCTGCAGTAGCTTCTCTAAGACGCCTTCGTAACTTCCTTCCCATCGCCACTAAAATTGCGCTTGCCCAAACCCTTCTTCTCCCTATTTTCGATTACGCGGACATCTCATATCTTGATATCACTGAGGAGCAACTCAATAAACTTGAGCGTATTCAAAATGTATGCATACGGTTCATATTTGGGTTACGCAAGTATGACCATGTCTCTAGTTTCCGTTTAAAACTCAAGTGGCTCCCAATCCGTCTTCGTCGTAACTCTCACATTCTTTCTCTTCTCTTTAATATACTTTTTAATCCGGCAACCCCTCGCTACCTCAAGGAACGATTTAACTATCTGCGTTCAATTAGATCCTCTAATAAATTTCTTCTTGCTGTGCCTTCGTCCTCCTCTAAATTTTATAACTGTTCATTTACTTTTCAAGCTGTCCGACTATGGAACTCTCTGCCCCTAGATGTACGACGGGCTAAATCTAGTGCGTCTTTTAAATTAGTCTGAAAGAGCACTATTTGTCTCTTCCATAATATTTTTCGATACTGGTCTGTAGTTTACTTTTGGGTCTCACTTAAGTTTGTGGTATATATGTATGTTTATTTATTTACTTATTTATGTATGTTTATTGTATATATATTTATATATAGTGCTTTATTATTGTTTGTTATTATTATTATATTTCTTTTTATTTCTAGTAGTTATTCCTTTTGTTTGCACCACCCACTTATGATGTTTGTTTACTTTTTTCTCCGCTACCCAAAGGTTGTCTGGTAGAAATCGCTCATTTAGCGATAAGACCGCCTGTTGTTTACCTCTGCTTGTATCTTTATGCTGTTTCTATCAGTAATTCTTTTTTGAGGTGTGCAATAAAGCATATTGTATTGTATTGTACTGCACACAAGCCTCTTTGCATTGTCCGACTTAGCCGCTGGGAAGAAAGAGTCAGCCTTTCAATGATGGAGCAACAGGGAACATCCTATTTCAGGCACGTGATATTTGTTGTCTATAGATAAGTTCAGGCTGTCATAAACTACTTTGTAAAGTGAGTTTTTAATAAAGTATTCTCATCATCATCATATCAGCCGAAGGACGTCCACTGCTGGACATAGGCCTCCCAAAAAGTGCCACAATGACCGGTCCTGCCACTCGAGAACCGCACGCCCCAACGGCCATCGGCCCTGCGTGCAATGTGCCTAAAGTATTAATGATTGTGAATGAATTTTGCAGGTAGTAGAAGAGCAGTTCCACTTCGAAGTGAACGAGATCTCGTGGAACAACAGCTCGGACCTGTTCTACCTGACGAACGGGCTGGGCTGCGTGCACATCCTGTCGTACCCGGGGCTGGAGCTGCAGACGGTGCTGAAGGCAAGTCAACAACACGAATAATATTATTCAAAGTTAAATCTTATACAATACTTTTTGAGTTTTTTCTTACATACGTTACAGACGGAGGGTTAAGTACTCTAAAGTAAGGTGTGCAATAAGTAGATTGTTAACCGAGGGCTGATTGGCACCCATTTCTAACGAGATATTTTGGCGCTCGAAGAAAGTGAGAGCATCAGTAGATCTAGGCTGAAATGGGAAGGAAGGAAGATAAGGAAACTAAACAAGTAAATTTTTAACAAAAAAACACCGACTCCAAACTTTGCAAGACCCCATCCTCCTGCTATATAATTTGAGGAGTTCCTTCGATGTAGCCTTACTTACCCCATCCTCTTGGTATATAATTTGAGGAGTTCCCTCGATTTTTCCAAGATCCCGTCATCAGATCCAGACTTGGTGACAATGGGACCAACTAGAAAGCACATCCTTTCAAACAAAAAAAGAATTTTTGAAATCGGTCCACTAGTGTCCGAGTAATCGGTGAACATACAACAAAAAAATATTCCGACGAATTGAGAACCTCCTCCTTTTTTGAAGTTGGTTAATAAACGCCAAGTATACAAAAACGTTTTTTTTTAAATACGTTTCTGCTCTAGAGTAGAAATGGACCACTTTCAGTATACTACTGAGATGAACAACTTACTTCCAGAGTATCAGAAAAAAAAACTGCTTTTGAGTAGAAAGGTACCACTTTCAGCACGCCGCGTAAACCCATGTCATACGAAAGCAATTTGGCAGAAAATTTAAATAAATAAAATCATTGAATTCTTATTGTGAATAAGGATTCTATGTAAACTATACAACTGTATGTAACTGTAAATTTTAGTCTATAGTTATAACATTTGTACAGAAGTTATTCAATAAATTTATTATTATTAATGTCAGCGGGTCTGCCGCCAGTAATATTCCATAACATAAGCCATGGCACGGCGCAGGCGCACCCGGGCACGTGCATCTGCATCGAGCACGACCCGACGGGGCGCTACTTCGCCACGGGCTCGGCCGACGCGCTCGTGTCGCTGTGGGACGCCGCCGAGCTCGCCGCGCTCCGCGTCTTCTCCAGGTCAGCGGAACATTCTCTTAGTCGTTGTTGGCCTGTGTGTGCGTCTTATGTAATGACTGATGAGCTGATGAGCAAAAACATTAGTCATAGTCATATTTATTCATAAAACAATACAGGTATTGTGTTTGAAATACATTTGCAATTATTACATAGTTACATACTAAGAACAATAATAATAATGATAAAAGAAATAAATAAGGTGAATGATAATATAGGCGTAGGGATGTGACAACCGCGTCGTCGACTGCATTTCCAGTGCAATCAGTCAACGTAAGGCAGCTTGTGGCGGGCTGTTAGGGAGCAGCGACCCTACGTACCTGAGTAGAGTGGAGTCGCAAGAGCTGTTGCTCGAGGGTAGATGTGGTCACCTAAGTGGCGAGTTGGCTATATGTTGAAAGTCCAGTGCCACCTCTCTACCCCTCCAGCTCTCACCGGTGTTGCCCCTAGGCCATTGTCATATGTCGCTATTAATAGGGACCCATCACCGTCTGCCGGAAATAAAATGTGAGACTGTTTTATTAGGCAGGCTTCCGATGTTTCACCCAATAGTCCATCATCCTCACCAAATAACCCGGTTCATTTAGATTCCATCAACCAACAATAGTCCCTGTGCACCTTGGCGAGTGCGGTCTCTGTGTGCGTCCCATGACACGGGCAGGGACAGTATCCGCTTGGTGTACCCCATTTTATTAAATTGTCAAAAGGGCCTCTACGTGTTGGCTATGTGGTACTCGTTTGGTACTTCGATACCTCGGTACTTCGGCTCCGCGCACGCCTTCCAAAGGTCCGGGACACCATTGTCCCGTGAGCGGAAAAGACATACAATGATAATATTAGAGAAGAAAAAAAAAAGTCACAGAAGCAAATGGGGCATGCCTGAAAATTGTAAAAGTCCTTGATTATTTTTCCAATGGTAGGAATAACCGTCGCCATTAACAGAAAAAAGTTTCAGATTTTTCGGTTCCGCCATATATTTTGTAAAAATACAAACATTTTATATCAGGTCGCGTCTGCCCCGTATCGGACTACTAAGACATTTCTAAGTCCGTCAAGTATTTAAAAAAAAACCTGCTTAAATCTGTGGTACGCAATGACATTGACAGTTCATCATAGGTTGGTCGTATGACTTGAACTGTCAATGTCATTGCGTACCACAGATTCAAGCAGGTGTTTTTTTTTTTTTAATATTTGAACGACTTAGAAATGTCTTAGTAGTCCGATACGGGGCAGACGCGAGGTGATATAAAATGTTTGTATTTTTATAAAATATATGGCGCAACCGAAAAATCTGAAATTTTTTTCTTTTAATGGCGACGGTTATTCCTACCATTAGAAAAATAATCAAGGACTTTAAAAATTTCAGACATTCCCTATTAAAAATGTCAAATATCAAGGAAAGTACCTAAACTACAAAAATAATTTTGTTTGTGAGACTTGGGTGTTTTTACATACATATCTATTGAGTATATGGGTGCTAAGGACTGTTCAATTTACTAAGCGGACATCAAAAATCGGTTTATATAGGAAATTCTTATTACAAAAATAAGTTTATAATGATGAATATTTATTTACAATTTTAAAATAATGCAATATAAACACAAAATTAATCAAATTTAATTACAACGGTAGAATTTTCGGACTTTAGCCCGGATTCGCCGCATAAGTGCTTGCACGTCACTTTTTGAAACTTTTCTACATGCAGAAAACCACATGCGTCTAAATTCTTCTAATGAACCAGCTACTCGGCCATCCTTCCTCAGGTATCTCTTAACAATGGCCCAGTATCGCTCGATTGGGCGGAGCTCCGGGCAGTTTGGTGGATTGTCTACCTTTTTAACAAATTCAACGTTTTTTGTATTTAACAGCGTCACGGTCTCACCAGCATAGTGAGCACTTGCTAAATCAGGCCAAAACAAAGGGGGGACACTGTGCTTTCTATATATTGGAAGCAACCGTTTTTTGATGCATTCATTTCTATAAATTTCGCCATTAATAGTGCCGGTTGCAAAATAAGAGTTACTTTTGAGGCCACAGGAACAAATTGCCTGCCATATAAGAACTTTCTTACCGAATTTGTCCATCTTTATGGCTTTTTCGGCATCGGGTACATTTTCTCCTACAACTGCATTGTAATACTGGGGCCCTGGTAACGTATTGGTGTCAAACTTTACGTACGTTTCATCGTCCATGAGAATGCATCGAGATTTATTTGTCAGTAACATATGATATAAATTTCCGCACCTTTTTTTGGCCCGCGTTTGTTGCTCAACACTTCTCTTTGGCATTTTTTGTTTCTTGTATGTCCGTATGTTATTTCTTTTTTTTATATTTTGTATAGTAGGTACCTATGCTAACACCTACTTTTTTAGCAATTTCCCGAACGGACATGCACTTTTTAGATTTTAACAAGCACACGACTTTTTCATCGATATGTGGGTTTGCCGATCCACTTCGGCGTCGCGATTTCGGTAAATCTTCGAGGGTATGGTGCTCCCCAAACTTTTTTATTATTTGAAACACCGCTGACTTGGAACATTGAAACTTATTAGCAATTTTCCGCAATGAAAATTTGCCTGTACACCAATTCTGCAAGATTAATTTTCGATCTTCAATATTAATTCGTTCCATCTCGAAAAATATTTTGACATTTAATAAAATATATAAAACACTTGATAGAATTATCCATGGTCATTTTATATCCGGCCAGTACTTATTAGTTAGTTTTAGTTTAAGGTTTAAAGCTTGAGTTTAATATGTCCGCTTAGTAAATTGAACAGTCCTTAGCCCATAACACGAGGGCTGTGTTCCGAATCACGCTTATAACGCTCACAACGCTTACAGTGCTAACGGCCGGTCCGAATCAGTTAGCGCGCTCAAGGCCGCGTAAGTGGTGTTTTGTTTCGGACCAGTCATGAGCGTGTTTACTGTCATGTTCATGTCAACGTCGACTGAATTTGAATTTTGAGTTCGTCAATTAATCGTAGTAGGAAATTCTGGGCTGGGTTTTTGATTTGCAGAAAATTGAAATTAATGGCAATCTGCAATTAACTAATATAAAACTACTACTACTATACTAACTAGGCTGACACGACGACCAAAAATTAGTATTTGTTTCCGAGACAAGAGCACGCCACTTTTCTGTTCTGCGCTATTTTTCGCCAGCTTGCACCGGCTCCAAGCTCACACAGGTCCTCGTCCACCAAATCCTTGCAGCGATACTTGGGGCGATCCACAGGACGCCGTCCGGTCGGTCGGCTCAAGTATGCTCTCACCTGGCGATCTTCTCGAGGTGACCAAGCCAGCGAAGACGATGCGCTTTGGTTTCACCCATAACATTTGGTTCGGCCACCAGCTCTTCTTTTTCGGCATTTTTACGTATCATCTAACTCCCATCGTCTCTTTTCACTGGTCCCAGGATTTTTCGGAACACCTTACGTTCTGCTTCTAACAGGCTAACTGTTAAATAGCGTCCAGGCATCACACCCATATACATTAAGATGGGGCGGATTGCGGTCTTATATATCCGAAGTTTAGATCGTTTACTGAGGAGCTTGGACGCCAACACTGTGTGCAGAGCAACACAGCAGCGTAAGGTGTTCTGGATACGGGTGTTAATTTTTTTCTCTCTGCCTATAGCATGCGTATCAGTGACAATGCATCCGAGATATTAATTTGGACACTCCCTTGTAAGAGGTTTCTTTCTCCTACAAGTAGGACTTCTAGTTTGGCACGACTGTTTCTGAAACGCATGTGGAGATATTCCGTCTTCCATTATTAATCCTGAGCCCCACTTTTGCTGCTTCTTGATCCAACATTCTCGCTGACATTTCCACCCTTTCTCGGTTTTCGCCTAGCAAACCAAAGTCTGCGTAGACGCGTAGAAATCATAGGCTGATAGGGTCAACACTATCAGCCTATGTTTTCCGTTTAGTTCAATTCCGGAATCCTGTGAAAGCAGTTTCCGAACGACATGTTCCAGGACCAAATTGAAGAGCATAGGAGATAGTGAATTATTATATTATAGTAATAAGTAAACTAATATAACCTGTGAAGTTTTGTTTTTTCGCGCCTATAATGAGATGTCATAACGTGTCAAACGTCAACTTGACGTTTGCGCTCAAAATGCTTACGGCTAGGAGTGTGAGCACCGTGAGCGCCGACCATGACGTCATCAATGACGTCACGAAATATCGTGTAAGCGCTGTGAGCGTGAATCGGTCCGACCGTGAGCGCGCTCTGAGCGCTGTGAGCGTGATTCGGAACACAGCCGAGCCTTATTGAGCTTACTATAGGATTAGTTAGTTCGATTTGGTCAAATGTGGTCCCCCTAAATATTTATTCAAGAGTTGGGCTCTTGTCGGTCCGATGGCAATGGGTACGAGAGGGACACACTAAGACAAAGTGAGTCTTCTTTCGGACGTGTTTTTCAGATAATCTATGGTTCAATAAAAAACAGTCTCGTGGTATTAAGTCATAACATAAAGTTAATTTTGATGTGTCGAGGTTTCAAAACCTAGATATTGTTGTTATAGTGTAGTGTAGTCATCTTTAAAAAGTATATATAAAAGGTGTGGTGTAGCACAGTATAGTATATAAGCGGTGTTGGTGGCGGCAGGCTGGAGTGGCCGGTGCGCACGCTGTCCTTCAGCTTCGACGGGCGGCTGCTGGCGTCCGCCAGCGAGGACCACGTCATCGACATCGGGGACACCGAGACCGGTACTATACTTTTTAAATTCTCACTATTATGTTCTATACATTCTATCAGATTATTTTATACAACGACGGAGGCAAACAAACTTGCCTGATGGTGGCCTGTAGACACTTGCGACTCCAGAAGAATCGCAAGTGCGTTGCCGACCCGTTGACTTGAGGATTCGTTGTGTTGACAGCTAGAGACCTTAGAGCATACATAACTGGAGTGGCCATCAGCGCATCTCACCAAACAAAATATTATGCCAATTTTTGCGGTGGGCGAGGTAACACACATAAAAAAAAACTACGCACACTTACAATATATTGTTCCATTACTATGCACCCACACTAAAACAATCAACTCACGCACATTCAAACTACTAAAGTTGAGCAATAAAAGTCGACTTTATTTTCGTTAACGTTAGATCCATTATTGGGTTACTATCGGATGGCCAAGTCGATAAGGACCATGTTTTAAAGAAATTCTCATAAACAGTAGTCCTTATTTCTTTAAATACGGTGACGTCAAAGTGACGTTTCACAGCTAGCCCTAATGGTCAAGCACGAATGTTTTTAAATCGATTTTGTAATCAATGCTCGATTTACGATTTGAAATAAAACTTGAATTGCGCATAAAATTATAAATAAAGCTAAAATATGCTTATAGTATCTATGTAAAATAAACATCAATCTTTTTGTAAATTTGATAAAGTACAACGTTTTATTACTCTAAACAGCAGATAAAGGTATTTTCACGGAGCTCTTCACACGCCGAAAACGATTTCGAGACTGACTTATAATCGATTAATGAAGTAGTTTTTAATAATCTTTTTCACATTGGTAGAGGGGTAACTATACTAAAGGTGCTCTTAAACGGGAAATATTTTGAGCAATTATTGCCCGTCAGTGTAAGAGCACCTTAATGGCTACTCCAGTTATGTATGCTCTAAGCTAGAGACACATGTAATGTAGGTCCCTCACTCTCAACGCAGAGCACCCTCGGGTGACCTTACTTACCATCAGGAACATGACACTACAAATTGACGCAGTGGCCGAGAAAATAATTAAATAGCGATTACTGCACTGACAACAATTCTTAAATTTGTGATGAAGCATTTACCTTTATTGTTGTTTAGAAATTAGAAAATTTTAAGAAGCAGACGATAAGAATACTAAATTTGTTACGGCTTATGCCTGTTGCTGCTGACGTAAAATTACATGGCTGATCGCGTTTATGTTCACGATATCTTAATAAGGACGATAAAAAAACCGTCCTTATTATATTATCGCTTTTACTGCGCTTTACGTCAGCTATAAAATAAACGAGGTCATTCCAGCTAGTCGGTCCGGTCCGAATGAAAGACATCATTCCGGTTTAGTGTGATGTTGATGTACCTCTAGGTACAAGAAAGTGATTTTAATTTTCCATTACATGTAGATTAAGAGGCCTTACAAATTCTATAATGCTTTAACTCAAATGATGACAAATGTATTGATAATTCCAATTAACTAATAAAATGATATGATACTTTTACAGAAGTTTCAGACGCAGCTATTGTTTACTTTAACTGTGTGTAGTAGAAATAAAATGGGAAAAGCTAGGTTTTAGCTTGAAATTTGTCGATTTGGAGTAATGCTTTGAATCAATATTTCTTTATGAAAAATCCAAAAAATTCTCGTACCGTAGAGAAAATGTCAAAATACGTGTCAATTCACACATTAAGTAGCATAAAGAAATTAACGTTTTTACAAGTTTTTATGTAACTTGCTCTGTTCGTATGTATGTATGTATGTATGATGTCACCAAAATTTAAAATCCATTTTTCAGCCACTTGCCAGTATCCGATTGAGCTGAAATTTGGCATATGTATATAAGTTCGGTGACAATGCAATATTATGGTACCACTGGTGGAGCTGATCTCATGATGGGGACAGAAGGTGGCCATAGCAACTCCTAAACTCAGACCAAGTAAAAAATATATTTTACTTGGTCTGAGCTCCTAAACTACACAAGATAGGTTTATCGTGTGTTTCGTGTTTCTGCTTATTGGAACCGTCTCAACGATCAAATAGACGATTTATCTATCTATATATCAGTTAATCGATGGTTGTGGAAAAAAGTACCTACAGTCGGCAATAAAAGCTTGTACCAAAAATGAAATTTTTGACAGAAACTTATTAAGTAATGACTCGCCTTAAAGCACAGATATCAGAGTAAAGCAGATCCGCTCATTTAAGTCGAACATTTCTGTACATCTGATCTATTCTCACTAATGCACAAATCAGTAAGTTTGAGAGAGACAGACAAGTGACATCTGACAGGTCTTCACCTGTCAGTGTCTCCGTCTTCATAACTGAAAATTGTACTGAAGGAATGTTGTGGTGTGTTAAGTTTATATGGGATTTAAGATCCTGGTGTGCTTTCAAATGGAGACAACTCGTTAACAGCCGAAAATGATTGTACTATCTGTCGCATTCAAACTCATTTTGGTGCACCATAAGGATTTAACAGGACAACTATATGAAAAATCATCTGGCTTAATACTCGGCTCTGCTTTTCTCTGAACAGTCTCATACGTGTGTAAATAGGGGTTTAACGAACGGTGTGTCGTGTTGTGGGGGGGCAGGCGAGAAGGTGGCGGAGATCCCGGTGTCGGCGGCCACGTTCACGGTGGCGTGGCACCCCGCGCGCTACCTCGCCGCCTTCGCCTGCGAGGACAAGGAGCCGCCCGAGCGCAAGCGCGACGCCGGCAACCTCAAGCTGTGGGGGCTGCCCGCGCAGGACCGCAGCTAGGGGGGGCGTTTCACGACACTTTTACTATTTTACAAATCTCAAGTGGTAATACTGACGACTCTGACCTGCGCTTGCCCAGTGAAGACGGGCCCCAAGAGGCCAAGACCACTCGATCAGTGTTGCCGGCAGGTTTACACGACCCACTCCGTGAAACGAGCCACTGATCGATAATTAATTATAATTATGTAATTTAATTAGGTAAAATGTAATTAGAAATAAATATTTTCTTAATAAATATTAGTTTGATTCAATCATCGCAGGCCTTCAATGCCGTTTTTCATAACTAGCTAAGGAAAACCATTTTTTATTACTTTTTTGATGGTTATGCGAAACCAGAATATAGACTCATATAATTTAACTAAATACCAAATTTTTAAAATGACCTCTGAGCCCCTCAACCTAAAAATCAGTAGTTATGAAAAACGGTTGTGAAAGTGGACGAAAGGCACCGCTTTTACTCAACAGCTGACTGACGTCGTACGGCAAACGTAAAGAGCAAAGACCATGTATATATGTTGGATCGTCCAGTCCCGTTGAATCAATAAAACTGCAGTTACTAATGTAATCCAAGTTATGTTTAATCTATGAAAATTCGTTGTAAATAATAACTTGTGTACATAAATATAAAAATAAACGTTCGTATAAAAACGAGATCTACCGTAAGTACACGATGAGTACGATTCGAGTCTTACTAAACTCTAGGTACAGTCGACGTCAAATATATGTTTACACTTGTGCACCTTATTCGATTGTAATAACGCTATGTCTTTGACGTCGACTGTACATGATGACTGCTTTGCGTCTAGTAGTCTTCTTCACATGCGTCATACATAGTCATAATATAGCTCACGATATTCACACTTTAATTTCACTAAACGAGACTTGATCCATAGGTATCAAGTTCGACAAATTTTAAAGTTATTAGCATTTGCGGTTTATTACACGCCAGGCGTGTCCATTGAGCAATGATACTGTTGCATTTAAACTCCTACCGTGCTAAATACAACATTGACGATCGTCATAGCATCGTCCACGCACTGCTCACTACCCGTGACATTTTCAGTAACCCTAAGTTACACTTTATCAAGTGTTAAACTCCATAAATACTTGATGTGAAAACGAACAGAGCCAAGCGTAATTTGCAGGTAAAACTTACATATCTGTGATTGTGATATAAGTAGTTCTTAATAACTAGTGGACGGAAGTTAGCGAGATTCTTAGACTATGAGGTGTACGGGGGTCGCGGAGATGCGACGGATCGCCTGCAGCTGCCCGCTGATGTCGCACGGAGGTGAGCAGGATCGACAGTGCTCCTGAAATGACAAGTTCAATGTTAGAATCTTTGATTCTCCCCCAGAACGGCTATAATAGTGTTAGCAAACCAAACTGTGATCCGAGTCGATAGCGTTAATACTTGCACGGTGTTTCGAAGTATGTCTCTTATTTTTTATGGCTCCGGACGTCAGTGATTTGCGGATACTATACGCAGCACAAACCACGCGGCACGTTACAAACGCGTGATATTAGTTTCTGAAGTGTTGGCCTAGTCGCGCGGTAACATGCTAACCGTACACAGCTCTTCACTTCACTAATGTTCTATCAGGAACGGTCAATTTCACACAACTCCGAACGTACTCCCATCTTAAAGGCCGGCAAGTGTCCATGGGCGGCGCTAATCGCTTATCATCAGGCGATTCGTCTGCTCGTTTGCCTCCTATGTCATAAAAATAACGTTTATCAGCCACTGCCGTCTCATGGGTCACTTTCCAAAGTTGAAATATTTTAGTGAAGTGTTAGTCCATAAATACACAAACTTTACCAAAACATGCGTCTTCTTGCTCACAGGGCAGAATATCAATAAAAAAGTTGATCCATCCATCTCAATTATCTAGACTTGCAACATTCTGCAAAGAGGACAAGCCTGTTTCAATTCGTTAGGGTTTTCCCGTTTGTACACGCGGGGAACTACGTCTGCGCACTTCAAGGAATTTATTGTTGGTTGTATGTGTCGGGAGTGTAGGGACGGGTGTGTGTGTGTGTGTGTGTGTGTGTGTGTGTGTGTGTGTGTGAGTGCCGACCGCTAGAGGCAGGCGGCGAGCGCGGCGGCCGCGGCGAGCAGCAGCAGGCTGGAGCCGGCGAGCGCGGCGCCGCTGCCCTTCTTGTTGAGGTTGCGCCGCGGCCGGTCCACCACGAAGATGCGTCCGCCCATGCCTGCACAGTGCACACGCAACGTTATGTAGACCTCTAGCAATCCTCGAAGATTCTGACCTCAAGTCCTAATTACATAATTTATTTGTAGATCTTATAATTATGTACCACTATATCTTGCCATAAGACATATAATAGTACATTTCGATGCTAGTGCGGAAAGTATGTCATTTCTTCACGAGTACCGAGGGATGCCACGAGCCGCAGGCGAGTGGCAACACTCGGGACGAGTGAAGAATGACATTTCTGCACGTGTATTGAACGACGTTTTTTAATACAGTTGCGAAAAAATAAGAAAAACAACAAGTAATATTTATAAAAACAATATCGAATGTTGCCTTTAGAAACTTAAAACATGCTTGCAGTAAGTAAAACCGCCTCTTCTTTGACAGGCGTTTCGGCAGCTATTCCGTTCCACTCAGACAACTTATTAAGAACGGTTTTTCAATATTCAATATAAAAAAATAAACGTGTTATAATGATGAAGAGGTAAGTAATAAAATATGAAATGTGTATATTTTTCGTATTCTGATATTAACAGTAGGTTTTTATGTTGATTACGACGTTTAAAGGAAACTAATATTTAACACCCAGCAATAAGGAGTCATGCATTGGAACAAGCATAAATTTAAAAAAATTGGAAAAGTGAAAAGCACTAGTGCGCGAAAACCAACTTTCCGCACGCTAAACAGCTACGTAAATTAGCACTTTTTGAGCAACTGTATTAAAAATATTTATATGCATCCAGTTTTGTTTTAAACGCCCTGCCCGTGCTAGTATGACAACTTTTACGGTCACGTTTTATCGTCAAATTCGGGTAAAATTTTTACGCGAATTGTCTAATATGATACACAGTCATATAAACCGTCGCACAAAAAACGTGTCTGTTTATACATTATGTCAAAATTTTAACGTCATGTGCTAATATGGTAATCGTCATGGACATAAATATATGCACTTAGGTCACACGAGACCCAACATAAAATTTAACACTATGGAGAATATTGACAGGTTAAAAAAGTAGAAGTAGTTTATTCTTCAAATTAGGCATATTACATGCACCTATGAACGTCAATAAACTACCACCGGTTCGGAAAAATAAACCGCCTCGTCGGCCTCATCTTTGCCCCCTGGCTAGATGCTGGCCAAGAGCAATCCCATTTTTAATAAAAAAAAAAACCTTGCCACGAGAAGAATCGGCGTAAGAAACCCGGCGAGGTGTCATTTTTCCAAAACAATATAGATTGTATAGTTAAATATAAAATTATAGTGTCAGCTACTGCAAATGCAAAATAACAATGCTACAGTAGAAATAGTACATTTCGATGCTAGTGCGGAAAGTATGTCATTTCTTCACGAGTACCGAGGGATGCCACGAGCCGCAGGCGAGTGGCAAGACTCGGGACGAGTGAAGAATGACATTTCCGCACGTGTATTGAACGACGTTTTTTAATACAGTTGCGAAAAAATAAGAAAAACAACAAGTAATATTTATAAAAACAATATCGAATGTGGCCTTTAGAAACTTAAAACATGCTTGCAGTAAGTAAAAACGCCTCTTCTTTGACAGGCGTTTCGGCAGCTATTCCGTTCCACTCAGACAACTTATTAAGAACGGTTTTTCAATATTCAATATTAAAAAATAAACGTGTTATAATGATGAAGAGGTAAGTAATAAAATATGAAATGTGTATATTTTTCGTATTCTGATATTAACAGTAGGTTTTTATGTTGATTACGACGTTTAAAGGAAACTAATATTTAACACCCAGCAATAAGGAGTCATGCATTGGAACAAGCATAAATTTAAAAAAATTGGAAAAGTGAAAAGCACTAGTGCGCGAAAACCAACTTTCCGCACGCTAAACAGCTACGTAAAGTAGCACTTTTTGAGCAACTGTATTAAAAACCTATTTTCGCGATAGATTAGCCGTGCAGAACACTATCACTGCCAAACATCCCTATCCATGATGTAATTGTTTATCTTATAATATGCTTTTGAAATAAGTGTTTGTTTTATTACAGAATTGCTAAGTTCAGTAATGTGTTTAGGATTTTTATTGTAAATTTGATACAATTCTCAGAACGACTTTTTCGCCTCTATAGAAGGTTATTTTGAGTTTCCCAGTGTTTCTGGTGGCTATTGGTTTATCAGCGTTCGTTGGGAAATGGCACAAATTCTTCCTAACATACATTATTATTTCAAATACGTATAGAGACGGCAGGGTTAGAATATCTTTTTCTTTGAAAAAATCTCTTAATGAGTCACGCGATCCCAAGTTATAAATTTCTCGGATATCCCTTTTTAGCAAAATAAAAACAGTTTCAATATCTGCATCTGTGCCCCACAAGATAAGACCATAAGTAATTATACTATTAAAATAAGCAAAGTAAACTAACCGTGCTGTTGCCACATTGGTAAGGCGGCGTTCATAAATTACGTCATTTCAAAATGGATGATGGTAGCATGACCCAGGAGGGAGGCGGGTTTCTTCGATGACATCATCTCTCCCATCTTCAGAAAAGTAAAAAAAAACTGCCATGTGCGTGTCGGACCACGCACAAATACAAAGACACGTACAAATAAACAATTTGAATCTTTGAACAAAGAAGGGTTCTGTACCGACACCTCCTAATCTACATTTAAAACCACAATGCAATACATCAAATCAAAAAAGGGCGTATCTTCATAGGAGACTCACGGCACTTTACGTCCTTTTGTTTGGGCAAGACAGTTTTTCAGCAATAACTCAAAAACTATCTTGTTCAAACCAAAAATCGTTGAAAGGGTTTACTAATCTACATCATCTTGATTTTTTAGGGTTCCGTACCCAAAGGGTAAAAACGGAACCCTATTACTAAGACTTCTCTGTCCGTCCGTCTGTCTTACTGTCCGTCTGTCACCAGGCTGTATTTCATGAACTGATATAGTTAGACAGTTGAAATTTTCACAGATGATGTTTCTGTTGCCGCTATAAATTCAAAATTCAAAAATGTTTATTTCGGACAACTTGATCCATATTACACAAACAACAAATACTAAAAACAAAATAAAATAAATATTTAAGCGAGCTCTCATATAAAAAACTTTTAAAAAGTTGCTTGTTGCGTCATCAGGCGCTGGGTCCAAAATGTATGGGAACACTAAAATCCGACTCGGACTTGAACAAAACTGTACGATATTTTTTAACATTCTTATTACTGATAAAGAAATTAAGAAATATATTATTATTTATATTAAATTAAAAAAGGTTTTAATAAAATGTCTAATGTTGTAGACAAAGTAGATAATAGTACGGAACCCTTCGTGCTCCGACTCGCACTAGGCTTCGCATTAGAGATGACTTTTTACGACTTTGACAGCTAATATCTCACCAACAGTTGACTTAAATGAAAAGGTTTTTTAGAAACCTCTTTGTCATTTTTTGAGGCCTATCCATAAATACCCCACACGCCTCTGTGCATCGAAAAAAATGACCCCCTGATACATGTTTGATATTTTTTTTGTAACTTCACATCATATTTCTATAGGGGTTCATAGCATACACCTTCCTATCAAATTTCATAATTGTAGTGCTGATAATCTCCGACTAAATCGGCTGTGACATACGGACGGACAGACATGACGAATCTATCGGTTTCGTTTTCGCCATTTTGGCTACGGAACCGTAAAATGTAATGTAAATTCGTGTTTGTAACTGTTAGGTATAATAAAATAATACCTACCCACTAGAACTAGTAACAATAATAATTGAGTTTTAAATTTAACTGTACTAGTGGCCCCGTGGGCTGTAGACCTCGCGAAGTCGATAACTATATGTGGTATTTCTTGGTCGATTCAGTTTTCAAATCAATAAAAAAGAACTTTGGACACAACTTTTTTTCCTTTGAAGTGAATATTTATTCTCCTGACTGCAAATGCAGCAGAGCTCAACCTACTTCCTATCGCTGTTATATGGGAACCCCACTGGAATTTTGAGTCCAATGTAATACCTAAGAATACAGTTGACTTAACAAATTCTAATGTTTGACCATTAAGTTTAATATTTGTATCTAAGTTTCTATTTGATGAGTTCGCTAGAGAGAATTTCATACATTTAGTTTTTTTCGGATTCTATACTAAGTTATTGGCAGCAAACCAGTCAGATATCATGGACAAGGTATTATTTGGTTCAATGAGTTCAGTATCTCTCCTATTTACCTTAAACAGTAATGGGGTGTAGTCTGCGAACATGACAATGCCTTGTCTTCGGCTTACCATATATGGTAGATTATTTACATAAACAAGGAAGAGGAACGGACCTAGAATAGACCCCTGAGGTACTAACATCTCTACCACTGTCTCTGACGAAATGGCTCTATTTATCCCTACCTTTTGATTTCTCTGTGTTAAATGACTTCATGATGAGATCTAATGCATGTCCTCTGATGCCATAAAACTTCAGTTTACAAATTAGAGTACCGTGATCTACACAATCAAAAGCCTTGGAAAGGTCACAGAACACTCTAATGGCATCGTGTGACTCTTCTCAAGACTGCAAAATAAATTTTATTAAACTTGCACCTGCATCAGTAATTGACCTACCCTTCGAGAAGCCGAACTGCTGTGCGTGCATAATATCGTGAGAATTAAAGTGAGAAACCAATTGCGTAAGCATTATTTTTTCGAATATTTTGCTAAACGCAGGTAGGATAGAAACTGGACGATAATCAGAAGAATTATCTCTATGACCTGATTTGAAAATAGGAACTACTTTACTACATTTCATTAAGTCTGGAAAAATGCCATTGTTTATACAGTTATTAAAAATGAAAGCTAGAGTGGGTGCAACGACCTCCAGAATAGATACCAGTACCTTGACTGACACGCCCCATTAGTCCTCAGTGCTCTTTATTTTTAACATTCCAAAGGACTTCTGTACATCTAGAGGAGAAACATGATGAAATTTGAAAATAGTTAGTGATTCTAATTTTACTGTCATTCAGAAGGGATTCAGCTATTATGGTACGCGATGCTAAACTTTGAGCAGTGACTATAGGAATTTTGGAAAAGAAGTTATTAAATTCATCAGCTACTTTTACTGCATCAGTTATTAAATTATCCTTTACTTTCGAAGAAATTGTGGACTCTTTATTATTTCTCTTCCCAGTCTCTGTGTTTATTATTTTCCAGACTGTCTCGGCTTTATTATACGAGGACTTAATTTAATTAATTTTATTATTCCAGTGCATTGCTTTTGTGCACACTGTTTTAAATAATTTGGAATAATCCCTAACATACTGGTGGTGATTTGGAAACTCCACGTAAATGATCTGAAACGATTATTGGGTCATCATGTCTTTGCATTTGAGCACTAATATGACAATTTCCTTCGATAAAACTACAAATTGAACTAATGGTAAACGAATGTAAATATTTTTCACCAGTTAACTTTTACAAGTTGGCAACATGTACATACATTTTCCGTATGAAGATAAATATACGTTGCAACATTAGTATGTTAGCTAATTGAGATACAATCTCCGCCGCACGTATAATTATCACGTCTTATGTCGGAGCATATAAGTCCTCGCGATCACCGTGCTTGCCGGGCTGACTTGACACTGTTACAGTTCAAAATCAACATCAAGTACATGAGTACTAAAAAAAGTGTATGAAATAGCGTAACGTAGGGAATGATCCTTCAGTGAATAGTATCTATGATTTTTTCACTAAAAGGGCTCTTTTTGAATTTTACCAGATCTTGTATTTTGGTCTGTTTTTCTGGCAATTTGTTAAATATTTGTAACTGTATCTAGGTACAGTAATTTTTTCTTAATTTGGTACCCCCTTAAGGTTAAAATATTTTGCTTGTACGAAGGAATGGTCATCGCTTGGTGTATACGAGGATCTCTAACGAGCCTTTTCAACGAGTTTATAAGTGGATGGTATTGTGCTAAGTAGAAGCCGCCATAAGAATCATATTGTTCACCTTATTTGCTAAATATCAAGTCAGCAGTGTCAAGTATTGGGTCAGTATCGAAAAGTGAGACTTTTACCTTATATTCACATAACTTACATCTATATTGGTTAGGAATCACATGTATCCTATAAGACTAGTGTTAGTGACTACTTAAAAAATAGTTCAGAATACTTCCTGTCAATAACCCAATGTCTAGCAATCAGTCTTGATTACCAATCATCAAATCATTGACACGAAGGTATATGGAATACTTTAAGGTATGAATTAGGTTAGAAACTTTTTGTTACGAAGAATGTCTACAAGTGATAGAAGATAGGAGGTGGGAGGTAGGTACCCGCGTGAGTGAAGGAGTTGTAGTAGACGAGGTCGGGCCACGTGTCGTTGGGCTGCACGGCGAGCTCGGCGGGGGGCCCGGCGGCGCAGGTCCACGCGAGGCTGCGGTTGAAGGCGCGGAACGTGGCGAAGTCCGCCGCGCGCCGCGGGTCCGCGCCCGCCGCGTGCGTCGCCAGGCACAGCGGGCCCGCTGCGCACCACACAAACACCAACAGGATGTCAATATTGCAGTCATAGAGAATGAAGGAAAACAACATGTTCCCCATCTCACTCTCATCTCCAGCATCACAGACAGAGGTCTACGAGCACATGTAAGAGAGAACATTTACAGGGTTGGGCACATTAAGTGTCCTAGCCTTATATCGTTTTTTTTTCAAAATAATCTAACTTTTTTTCCGTATACATATGTTTTTAAATAGACAATTTAGTCGTCTTTATGATCTCTAGACTTCATCTTGAATTTTTTTGTCTTTCTTTTGTTTTCAACAATGGACGCGAAACGTGAGCTCGATGTCAATTTGCACATGAAAAATTTTCGCCCGTACAAGATATTAAGGAAGCTGAAACATTTGAATATCAATGTCAGGTTCATATCGCGAACCATTAAGCGATTCAATGAAACAGGGTCTTCACGAATCAGTCCCAAACCTGGACGTAAACCATCTGTTAGTGTCAAAAAAGTGATCAAAAATGTTCGTGAGCGTATTAGGCGAAATAGAGCCCAAAGTGCAAGTAAACTCGCGAAAGATATGAAAATATCCCGACGATCAATGAGTCGTATATTGCGACATGATCTTGGATTGAAGGCCTACAAGAAACAAAAAAATCACGGATTAACGGACGCCCAGAAAAAAGCTAGAGTGACAAAATGCAAGGAGCTACTAGCATGGCACGAGAGCGATGACATTATTTTTTCGGATGAAAAAATGTTTCAATTACAAAATAGCCACAATCAACAAAATGATCGCGTGTATGGCATTTCGTTGAGGGACATACCAGTGGACAATTAGCTGTACAGCGATTTCAAAGTGCGTCGGCTGTCATGGTGTGGTGTGGGCGATAGCCCAGAGGAATGTTAACACTGCTGTTGATTGATCGGAAGTCAAAATCAACCAAGATTACTATATTCAGAACGTATTGCAGGGTCATTTGCTGGAAAATGCCCGAAAGTTATATGGTAGTGATTATTTTTGTTTCCAGCAAGACAATGCCAAACACACTCAAGACTGGTGTCGAACGATATAACTCGTGTATAGAACCCATTTTATCCCGTTTTTTATATCTTATCCCGTCCTGCGGCTCGGATAAAATGGCATAAATTTCACCTATAATTATTGATGCTCTCCCTACGTTCGAGCGCCAAAATATCTCGTCTGGGATAATATGCTTTCAATTCTTGGTTAACAAACTACTATAAAATATCTATTTGCTTCTCAAAAGTGGCTCCCATGTTTAAAATTCATTCATACGTCCGTCTTTGGGTGACCGATTTACATACATATTTATGTGTACCAAATTTTAACACAATGGTTTAGGAGCAAATAGTCTGTGACAGACAGACGAGGGACCATGAGTACCTGCGGTGGGGCTGAGCCGGCCGCGGCGCGTGTAGTGCACGCCGGCCAGCACGCGCACGGCGCGCTGCGCGGGCTCGGGCAGCTGCTCCAGGCCGCCGCGCGCGTCCAGCGACACGACCAGCGGGTGGTACTCGTGCGCCGAGTGCGGGTTGTTGCCGCCGAACACCTGAACCCGAACACATGCGTCTTGTCATTGTTTCCGAAATACAGTAACTCCTTGAGAAGGTCTCCTCAAAAAGGTCTGCTACTTTTTTTCTGAACCACTTCTTATATTCGAAACGAGGGCCTAGACAGATACATATTTGAATTCGGGTGTAATGCCGCGGGGCGGCGCCCACATAAATAGTTAGATAGATAAATAAAAGATTTATTTGCTTGGTAAATAAAAATTATGCAAAAAAAAAAAGAGAAGACATTCATTAGTAATAAATATGTTTATAAGACAATATCACTAGTCTTATTAGAAATTCTGAATTTCAAATAAACAAATGCGTTGCTCTGAAAACATTTTTATTTTTATTTTAGTTACATACACAAGATAATAATTACAGTTTTTTTTAATCACATTAACCAACCTGAAAACTAAGAAACGACATTTAAAGCATAGTATTTAAATTAATTTTGTACTAAAGCAGTAACGCTGCTAATGAAAATTTCAAATTAAAGGGAAAAATTGAAAATTAAAAATAAAAAATATTATATATACTGGCCTTGTCATGGGATACTTTAAATTCCATTCCGACATTTAATTAATTTTCCGAAATATGTGGCCTATTTGGATTATGCTTTTATTTTTCTTGAAGTCTGCCGCCGTCTTAGCTGTCACTGCTGTCAAGGTAAGTTACGTCAAAGGACTCAAAAGAAAATTCATTTGACAAAATGGCGGCACAGTATGTAGTACGTAAAGTACATTTGTGGGAAAACTTTCTCTTTAATAAGTAAAACCAATAAAGTGCAATAAGAAAATATGACTTCTTATATGTTCATGAGAAAACGGGAAGTATCTGAACATAAAACGCTTTGACATTTTGTGAATTGACATTTCTCTTTAGCGTTCGTTCAGAAATCAGCAAATATTCTACTCGCAGCTACTTCTCTACAATACCCACAGAGGACGCTACTAGAGAACATTAAATAATTAAAATGACCGCAAAACTAAAATGCATGAATTGTAAAAATGAAATGAAAAATAAGGAGTATCTAAAATGTAAAACATGTAAAAACTGCTATGACATTTTCTGTGAAAAAATTACATTGACAAAATATCAATCAATGAGCAAGGATGAAAAAAATCTGTGGATATGTGTTAAATGCAGAACTCAGAATCCACAAGGTAAAGTTCGCAGCTTAGACACTACGGTGATATTACCCATTACAAAAAATAGACAAGTCAAAAATTCACCAATTGCTGGTACGGAATCAAAAGAAAATGCTGTGACAGAGGATCAATCATCAACGCCTTCAGTAGAGGGTAAAACATCTATAACGAAAACTACAATGAGCCCGCTGACAGCTGATCCCACATTAAAAAAACCACTCGCTGCTGATCCTGAAATAAACGGAATTCCTGATATAGGGGATAAGTCATCGACACCTTTAGTAGTAAATGAAAAACTTACAATAGAAGATGCTATGAGAAAAAACGTTACGATTAGACGAAGGCATTCCCCGAAAAGCCAGTATAAGTCAAATGAAATTCTTTCAGACACTGACTCTGAAGCCGAATTTCTTTCTAAAACTCTACTAGATGACACCACTCGTAGTCTACCTAATATCATAGACAATGAACAGGATCCTGAATTGATTTCTGAAATTGCTAATCTTTCTACCCAACTAGCAAGTGCTCATGAAGAGATTGACCGCTTGAATTCTGAGCTAGGAGCCCTGCAAAAAAAACTCATTGAACAGCAAAAAAAGGTAGACATATATAAAAAAATACTGAGGGAAAAGGGACCAATTGGAAGATTAACACCTTCAAAAAAAATTATAAGCCAAAGAAAATCCACGGAATATCTCGACAGTGATGATGACACACCTCAAAATCTTTCACCTCAAAATTGTTCACCTGGGATTTCACCAGCACCTACTCGAGCGCCTCCAAGACAACTCCAACTTAAGCCGAGAGATATTAACCAGACACAGATCAATAGCCACAGCATCACGCCGAAACAGATCATCGAGCAAGTAACAAATAGTAGCAAAAAATGTACGGATCAACCTGCAAAAACAATATGCAAAAACAAAGAAGAAACACCTACCGTCAAAAGAAACAAAATCTCAATAATTAGCAGTGATAAACGCAACAATATACCGTCCATAATGCAAAACTGCTACGAGAAATCTATCATCTGCCACTATCTGATACCAGGAGGAGGAGTACAGCGACTCTTGCAAAATATACATAGTCGGCTTCGAAACTTCACGCCTGACGACTACTGCATTATCCTCATAGGAGAAACAGATTTTGAACAAACAAGCTACTACATTACTCTTGTAAAATTCATGAAGGCAAACCTGGAAGACATCAAACATACGAACATTATATTATGTGTACCAACATATATTTGCGGAGCTCCAGTGTACAATTGTAGGATAGAACTCTTCAATAGTCTACTTAACTTAGATATTCAAAGCCACAAATATGCACTATATTTTGACTCCAACTACGATCTATCTTTTGACATGTTTTTTGCATATACTGGGAAAATAAAAAAAACGGGAATTCAAAATATTTTGAGTAATGTTAAAAATATTATAGAAAAAAATTAAAATCATAATAAACGTCATCTTTTTCGTGCAGAAGCCACAACATAGCAGCAAAAATAATCAATCTGATTCTGTAACAACCTGCACCAGCATAACCGTATTGCATCAAAACATCAATGGTCTATTAAATAAAATTGATATGTTATATGTTCACCTACAAGACATTGCTAGCTCACATAAACTAATTGACATTATATGCCTTACTGAACATAATATGAAAACTGGTGATGAAGCTTACCTCAAAATACCGAACTATGAACTTGCAGCTCATTTCTCTAGAAGTAATAGGAATGGTGGATCATGCATTCTAATACGTAATATCTATAAGTTTAATAAAATAAATGACATTATAACACAAAGCATTCAGAATTTAATCGAATTAAGTGCAATTGAAATAATAGAATTAAAATTAATCGTAATTTGTATTTATAGGGTACCAAGATCAAATACTGCGAACCTTAATTTATTCTTTGATAAACTTACCAATATTCTCAATAATGTGTGATATAAAAATAGAAAAATTTTGATTTGTGGAGATTTCAATATAGACCTGCTAAAAACCACCAAAGCTTCTGTAGAGTTCAAACATCTGGTTGCAAGCTATAATCTCAAAATAGAAATAAAAACTCCAACACGGCCAAATAGCAATACATGTATAGATAACATTATTCATAATATTCGAGGGAGTTCTGGTGAGGTTTTGGATCTTGGCTTGTCAGATCATACAGCTCAATTAATAACTTGTCCAGTAAAAAAGACATGCCTCCTTCAGTATTGGTTTATATATCGAAGGGATTATCGTGGTGAAAACATAGATAAATTTTATGAATGCATTAAAAATATAACTTTTAACGGAGCGTTCACCACAAATGATGTAAATCTGGCTTATAATTATTTTATTGAGGAGTTTAAACTATTTTATGATCTGTGCTTTCCGTTGCAAAGAATAAAAATTTCGAAGATAAAAAAACCAAAATGGATTAGCACAGGCATTCGTAAATGTTGCAAACGCCGAAGACAAATGATTTGGAAATATAGACTGACTTCAAATAATGAGGATAAAAACGCACTAAAAGAATATTCCCATCGTTTGAAAAAAATTATTAAGCTGACGCAGAAAGCTCAAAATGATTATTTTATTAAAAAATCTCAAAATAAGGGAAAAGCGACATGGGATGTTATAAACAACACTATAATAAACTACCCAATAGAGAGTATAACGACCATAAACAATAAAGGAAAAACCTTGAGTAACCCTAAAGAAATAGCGGATGCTTTTAATAACTATTTTATAGATTCAATAAATGACATCGTTAGTAAAAATAATAATCAACAATTCAATACAAATATGCCTAAATATAATAACACAATACACAATAATTTATCTAGTTCATTATTCATGCCACCAGTGACACCAACTGACATCCTCAAAATTATAAATTCATTAAAAAACACTAAAAGTACTGGATATGATGACGTTGACACTAGAGTACTAAAAAGTGTTGGAAAAATAATTGCACCCGTCATCTGCCATATAGTGAACTTATGCATAGAGAATGGAATCTTCCCGAATAAATTAAAAAAAACGAAAATAAAACCGCTTTACAAAAAAGGAGACAAACAAAATATGGCCAACTACAGACCCATAGCATTATTATCCGTAATATCTAAAATTTTCGAGAAGGTCATATATACAAATGTATACAATTATTTTGAAACAAAAGGACTTTTCGCCTCTGAACAAAAAGGGTTTCGTAAAAATCGGTCTATTAACGCAGCTATTTATGACTTGGTGTCAAAAGTAATAATCAGCATGGATAAACGAATGCCAGTGTCAGCCATATATATGGACATGTCAAAAGCGTTTGACTGTGTACATCCAAAAATCTTAATTAACAAATTAGATAAGTATGGAGTAAGAGGCCATGTCTTAAATTTAATCGAGTCGTATATTAACGATAGGGTGCAATACACAGTAGTAACACGATTATCTAGTGATTCAAAAACTGAAATAGCATTTGTATCAGAAACCAGAGAATCATTCTATGGTGTACCGCAAGGGAGCATATTAGGTCCTTTACTCTTTCTAATTTACATAAATGACCTTCCGAATGTAACACAATATCCGATGGTTCTCTTTGCGGATGATAGCACCGCTATATTTAATGGTAGTAGTCTGAATCATTACGATACGGAAATGAATCATACTCTAGAATGTATAATTACATGGCTAAGTAATAATAATCTAAAGATAAATATAGAAAAAAACAAATATAATGAATTTTAGGCAAAGATAAAATAATTTAGTGGATTTAAAAGTAGAATACATGGGACAAAAAATTACTGAAGTCAACAATACAAAATTTTTAGGTTTACTTTTGGACAGTAGCATGAATTGGAAATGTCAAATTGATAGTGTTTGCAAAAAACTAAACCGCTACTCATATGCTATATATATGTTGAGGAAAATTGCAAGCCAGTCTGTAGTACTTACGGCCTATCATGCTTACGTGTCGTCAACACTTCGTTACGGTATAATTTTTTGGGGGAATTCAACAGACTGGCACTTGGCTTTCAAAGCTCAGAAAAAATGCATTAGAGCCGCATGTCATCTCCCACCAACAGTATCGTGTAGGCCATATTTTGTAGATTTAAAAATATTAACTTTGCCTTGTCTGTATATCCACGAATTGGTAGTTTTTGTCAAAAGACACAGTCATTTATTTCGTAGTTTCAACAGTGAACGCTTGCAACACCAGATATGTGCTCATCCGTCAAAAACTGCTCTTTTATCTAAAAGTATTTTAGGTATGGCCCCTAAAATCTACAATAAGCTACCAGAACATCTAAGAATAGTACGTGAAATTTGTAAATTCAAGACCTATGTGAAAGAATATTTGATCAAAAAGGCTTACTATTCCTATAATGAATTTCTGAGAGACAACTTGGAATAATTCTATAACATTTCATTATAATATACATAATTTTTGACTGAGCATTCTATCAACCTAATGTAATGGACTAATGGCATTTTTTTAATTAGTCCGTATTTCATTATCATAACCGTTTGACTGCATGTATATTATTATCTTCGTATGCCTAAGGGTACGACATAGTGAAACAATACTGTTTATTTACCACCATCTGCAATATTATGTTGTGTATAACCTATGATCGACGAATAAAGTATTTGTATTTGTATCTTGTCGATCAAATTAATCGAGTAAAAATAATTGTTGTCCTTTGTTTTAGATACTCTTCTAAGTGAACCTGGCAATCTGAAGTCACCGGTCAAATTCTTAATAAACACGTGCCTTTTTAAACCTTGACGTTGGCGGAATCATCGACAATATCGATGGGGCCATAAAACACAAAGATTGATTGATTGATTGAATTGCACAGACTAGAGATCATACTTGGTTTGTTGCTTTAAATAAGCTATTAAAATAAAAATAACCGGCAACAGAACTTATCAAACGTAACAAGAAATTCTCTCTTCTTCACATCTTCATAAGTGATTAACAGTAAATAACTCAGTTCTTTAAGTTACATCGAGGTACAAACAGATGACGAACTATGTCAAGTTGACATCCAGTATAGAACCACAGACCACAGTGAAACGAATAATAATGCGAAATGAATGCTGTGACAAGTTTATTTGCACCCTATGAGATCTGCATGTTCCAGTCGATGTTAGCCAAAAGTTCTCTGCAGAGTGGTTGTCTGTTATTTTTAACCTCACCTAGTAAGTTCTTCATTGTATATGATCATAAAAGTTGAACAGTTCATTGTTTTTTATTTAGGTACTTTTACGACCTAGCTAATTGTAGATAAAGTGGAAAAAGCTTTTTTCTCAGTCTTTGTAACATTCATATTGAGATGTTTACCTTGCCTGTAGCAGAGCTGGGAAGATTTATTTTACCACTGTACGCAAGAGCCCATGGCATCACTAGTGTATAGTAATAAAGTAATCTCTTAATTACATTTTTTTGACATGACTGCCCAAAAAGGGAGTTGGTTTTTACATATTTAGAAAGGTCATATAGGTAAAATTTATGGACAGATTTGTCAAATTACCTTATGCAACTGTTACATGAAAGCCTTAACCTTAATTGGCAGTTTAGCTAATAAGGTACATAATTTTTAGTCACCTATTTGCATATAAGTTTTTTTTTGCTCCACCAATGCTAACACAAACTAAATTTAATTTTTAATTGCTGAAAATTGACTAAGGTGGGATACTACAGATTAAATAATTACTAAATTGAAGCATCATCATCATCATCCTCCTAGCGTTATTCCCAGTACAGTTGCATCCTGAAGGATGCCTGGGGTCTGCTACCTAATCCCAAGAGTTAGTTATTACTAAATTGAAGCACGGAAACAATATTTAATTCTTATATATTGAGTATTTTAATTACAGCAATGCACAGTAATAACCAACAAGATACTCTCCAAGCAGTGTTCATTTTCATTGCGTATACCTTCATTTCAGTATACAGGAATATTAGACCAGCTATTGTCTTTCGGAGGTACCAGAATTTCTTATTGATATCTAAACCAAGTATGTACAGTCAATTACAAAAATATGGGTGTACACAACTTACTAAAAATATGTCCATAACTCTTATGCCACCGGATAAAGGTTTTGGTATATATTTAAGAGAGCATTAAATCGATACTTATTTTTGCAGTTGACTGTACTTTAGATTAGTTTAGATAGACACCAGGTTCTGTATTTTTTAATCAAATAACTATGCAAATACACACAGTATCTCTCACAACTCGGACAGTGAGTAAAGATGACTCTTTTATAGTTTAATGGTAAGTAGCGGATTAAGTGTGTATGAATTGAATAGTAGTTGAAGATTCAGTAAATATGTATGTGTAGTAAGATTAAGCACATATATACAGGCAAAAAGGGCACCAATGGGTGTATATTTTGTCACCTTATTCCATTGAAATAAGCTCCATAGCATAATGTGTACATTTTTATGCCCTCAACTACATTTTGAGCTTCTTCGCAACTCACCACTGGTAGTCAGGGTTAAATACTTTAAATAGTCGAACACACTGGTTTTGATTGAATGTCAGAGTAACCAGAGTAGACATCTAATAATAATAGCATCACTGAGACAAAAACTGCTTACCATATAAACAACCTCCATAACTTGGATACGTATTTGTTCGTTTGCCTCAAAGTCATATCGAATAGTTTGAGGAAAAACAAATAAAGCTATGACAAGGACAACAAATTATATTGATCTGTCTGTCCGTCCGTCCGTATGTCACAGCCGATTTACTCGGAGATTATGAGCACTACAATTATAAAAATTCGTAGGAAGGTTTATTCTATGAACCACTATAGAAATATGATGTGAAATTATGAAAAAGATATTAAATTGGGTGCAGGGGGGGGAGCACCACATACATGTAACAGGGGGCTCAAAAAAAAATCTCATATGCGTGTGGAGTATCTATGAATGACAGAGGTTTTAAAAAACTTTTCCATTTAAGTCAACTGTTGGTGATATATAAGTATTAGCTGTCAAATTCGTAAAAAGTGCTCCCCTCCCCCCTCTCAATTTCCAAACTATGAAGTTTAATATTCTGAAAAAAATCAAGATGATGTACATTAATAAATACTTTCAACGATTTTTGGATTGAATAAGATAGATCTAACGATTTTTGAGTTATTGCTGAAAAACTGTCTTGCCCAAACAAAAGGGCTTAAGTGCCGTGAGTTCTCATACAAGATACGACCTTTTTGAATAGATGCATTGTATAGTGTTAAATGTAGTTTTAAATGTAGATTCCCGACACCTCCTAGGTGTCGGTACGGAACTCTTCTTTGTGAGTGATCCGACACGCACTTGGCCGGTTTTTATTATTATTCAAACTTGTAAGCAACCTCTCGCTCGGTAGTGGTTATTATTTGATGTCTTCTCTGGTTTCTCGTAAGAGCCTGAATCTCAGAACATAAGGGGACGGAATTAAAAGAAAGGATATTTTTTATGCCTAAATACGTCCTTTAGAGGGCTGAAGTCACAGTAAAAAGTAGAGGGTGGAAGTGTATAATTAGGTACGCAAGAGTTGCGGGCGGGTTGTATTGTATAGATACAGTCAACAGCAAAAGTAGGTAATCATTTTAGTACCTTGTCACTTTTACTACCTTGACGCAACCCAACTTTCGCAGTATCGTTACGTTAGTGCGACAAGGTACAAAACCGGCCAAATGCGTGTCGGACCACGCACAAAGAAGGGTTCCGTACCGACACCTCCTAATGTAATTTAAAACCACTATACAATACATTTAATCAAAAAAGGTCGTATCTTCATAGGAAGCTTAGATTTGTTAGATGGATTTTCCGATATTTTTAATTTCTTGTATAAAAAATTCCGATCGCCTTTCTTTCCAGTATTTGTATTTTCTTGTATAAAAATTTCCGATAGCCTTTTTTCCAGTATTTTTGTTTTCTGTATATAAATTTCCGATCGCCTATTTTTCCTGCCACTTGATTTTCTACACGTACAATTTCTTATGCGTATATGTTACTTGTCGCAAAATATCGCACCAGCCTTTTTATCTAATCGAATATTTTCTAGTAGATTATATTCTCAATAGAAATATATTACTTACGCAATTTTGTCACTCGCGTTATAACACGGTTAATTGGAGTTTGACATTTGGCACTTTTCCGTCTCAGTCGGGTAAAGTTCGTTTTTTTAGGGTTCCGGTGCCCGAAGGCTCCAAATGGAGCCTTATTGCTGTCACTCGCGTGTCTGTCGTCTGTCACACAGGTTTTACAGCCAACCGGTGGGAGCGATATGTAGTCCTCAAATTTACACAGTATAAGCATCTTGTTAGCCCAAAGCCATACAAATTGACAAAAAATATCTTTAAATATTGAAAAAGAATTTTTAAACCTACCTCATCGAGTAGGGTATGGTTTTTTAAAACTTGTTGTGCCGATAGGTACTTGTAGTTTTTGTTTCAAAAAATATTGGAAAACAAATGAATGAGAGAGATCACAAAGTTAAGCTTGAATAAATGACAACTCACTATTCAGTCCCGAGTGGTTTATTGGTCTCATGAAACAAAAGTTTACATAGCCTCTTATACAATGCAAGAAAAATCTTAACATCGAGATGCAGGAATCCGCTCGAAGGGATCAGCGACATCTAGCGTGTCCTTGGTAACTATCTATATATACAGTACCGGTTATACATTCCGCCCACCAAGGAACGTCTTACGTTCCTTTCATACAGAAATGTTCCGCCCACCATGAGGGATTAGTTAGAAGAATGCGATTAAATTAACGTAAGCCTTTCCTTAGAAGCTCTTATTTTATACAAAATGTTATATGCATAAACTGCATTATATTACAGCGCAGTTATGTAATATACCTTAAAATTACTGCTACTATGATTATTTAAATTGACAAAGAAAGGTATTTGCTCAATAGTAGTAGAGAGAAACGAAACAAATGTTGAAGCCATTTTCTTATTCTTTACAATTTTGTTATTGTAAAGGTAAATCAAAGACAGATTTTCTTACAGTAAAAATAACATAGTTTTAGCTTGAACGTTTTGTGAACAAACTTATTGTGCGTCTGGTGACCACACGTGTGATAGTGTCCGAACCAAGGTGTTATGTGCATGATACTAAATTTCGCAAGTAAGTACTCCATTCATTAACTATGTAGGTTTTTGGATTGTATGCTATATTCACGTCAACAAAATGTGTCTACACTTCGACATCTGTAGAATATAAAATTCATCATTTTGGTTATAATCGCGAAATGAAATTAATACGTTTCCGGCTACAGGTAAATTAAAATTTAAATTAATTAATTTCATATTATTTTTTAGTCATCATATTTCTTTTTACAGTGTGATGCTTATTTATTATTGCTGTAGAACTTATTCTTCACTTGAAATGGTACTAAGTTGTGATTAATGTTTAAGAACAATGTATTTTCCTTTTACAGGATGAGTTCCAGATGACCCTGGATTTGATAAGGACTCTGTCTTGTTTTATGTTCTCAACAGCGTGTTGTGGTAAGTACACAGTTTCTTTTTCTCTTTTTTCCTTTTCAGGTTTCTTTTCCATGTGTTCCAGCGGTAAGTATTCTTTTACTACTCTTTGATCCTGGAATTCAAATTCTGTTTTTTCATTTATTACTTTGTCAAGTCTATTTTCAGGCCATATTCGTGACTGACCATATTTACGACGCGGATCTTCGTCGTGGAATGGAGCAAGGTTTGTATGCAAGACAACTGCATTGGAGAGCTCCTGTGCTGACTTCACAACTCCAGAAATAATCCAACCTAAGGAGGTAGCTTGGGCTACAAGGGTACCGTGCTGGTTTTTCTTAAGACCTTCCAAAATTACCTGACTATAGACCTCAGCGCCTAACAAAATATCAATTTTCTTAGGTGTGTGATAATTTGGATCAGCGAGTGGTAGTCCCTGTATATCTAATGAGTTCAATTCAACTACTGTCTTAGCTGGCATACGAGTTGTGATAGATTTTAGCACAATTGCCTTCACTGAAAGTTTAACTTCCGGAAATATTAATGACTGTAAGTTCAATGTTACCATTGACGTTGACTGTACGTTATTATTCCCTCCTAGGCCAGTAATGTTACCAATGATTGGCTTTATTTTCAGGCCTAGATGTTGAACCACGTCCTCTGTTACAAAGGAAGTTTGTGATCCTTGGTCTAGTAGAGCTCTTACAGGATAGTAGTCCTCGTTCTTCGACTGGGCGCCAACCACTGCAGTGGCTAACAGCACCTGTCCTTTATCACCTGAAGAAAAACAGGACGTAATGTTGATTCGCTTTGAGCATTTGTCAATTCCTTCCGAGTCTTCAGTAACTGTACCGACATTACTCGTCGCTTCAACTACCTTTACTGAAGAAACATCGGCTATAGAACCACTTTTAGGATGAAGTAGCGAGTGGTGGCGACGTTTACAAATCTTACATGATGTTGGATTCTGACATGCTTTCGCAGAGTGAAAGCCACCCAAACAGTTAAAACATAAACCATTGGTTTGGACAAAACCACGTCGTGAGTCTATGTCTAGTTTCGCAAATTCTTTACAAAATATTATTTTGTGAGATTCAGAGCATAGTGGGCATTGGTTGCTTTGAGCCACGTGTAAAGCGTGTGCTTTGTGCGTGACTGTGGTTGTGTTACTGTTAAATGTATTATTGGTTTCTAGAAATTCCAAAGCTCTAAATCTGGTCGTGATGAAATCTTTAAACTGATCAAATGTAGGTAACACATCCTCAGTATTTTTCCAAGAAGCAGTCAATTCCCACTGCTTCCTTGTCTCTGGGTCCAACTTTAGAGAAAGCAAATGGATGACGATGACGTCCCAAGTACTGACATCAATTCCAAGATTCTTTAATGCATGCAAACTGTCAGTACTGGTGTCAATAAGCTCCTTTAAAAAGTTTGCTGACTCGCAAGTACCATTTTTTTGAGACAAAAACCGTTTCAAAATCATTTGACACATAAATCGCTTATTGTTGTACCTCTGTTTTAAACATTCCCAACATTTGTCATAATTAGAATTAGATATTGGTATTTGACGGAGAAGTTGTTCTGCTTCGCCGGTCAAATAGCCCTTTAAATAGTGCATTTTTTGTACTTTATCAATGGACTCATTATTGTGTATCAACGACTCAAATAGGTCGCGGAAAGTAGTCCATTCCGTGTATTTTCCTGAAAACACCGGTATAACAATCTTTGGCAATTTCACAACATTGCTTCTAACTACAGGTACAGAACATGCTGAACCTGTCATGTAATGCTCTTGAGTATTCGTTTCGACAAAAGTTTGAGCTGCTGTCATTAATTCGGCCTTATAATCTACATACAACTCTTGTGTTACATCATACACGTCAGTTATGACGTATGTGGTTGCGCCTATCTCAGCATGATGATTTTCCATAATTTGTTTGTGACCTAGTACAAACTCCATCCATAATTCCTCTAAAGTTTGCAATCTAACTTCTACATATTTTTCAGTTACACGCTCTTTGGGAGACTTTTTGTAGTTTATTCTAGCCTTTGTCATTCGATTATGAATATCATCTTGTACTGCAATTAAAGCCTGCATTTTTATAACGAAAGCCTAAATAATAATAAACAAATAAAGTTTATTTAAACCATTGACTTGTTATTTCATTTTACTCCTCTTACAATTATTAACTAAATTCCAATTTATGTTTAAACACCAAAAAATGTATTCAAAATTTTACAAGTTATTTTGAGGTGCAATTTTCCTAAGTCCATATAATAACTTTGTAAAATATTACAAGTGTTTGAAAGATACCACTTCTAGGTGAAATCGGACATGGATTCCCCGTCTGAACCACTTTTCTTAATCTAAATTATTCTAATTCTAAATTAATTTCTATGTTATTTAACTACTACACTTAAAGTTCAAATTTGCTTGACTTCTTCGCTTGCCTTGAAGAGGATCCTAAGTTTTTTATTTAATGAACATAAGATTCACATTTGCACATTTTTTATCATACACTTTTATATCACTAAACTTTGCGTCACTTGATATAAGGTTGAAATTCGCTTGAAAACATGAAAGTACTCACAGTTTGTCCAATGGTATTGTCACCTCGATTGTTCCATTCACTCGCACCATAACTTTCCGTCGCTACGTCACGGATGTAGATTGCTCGCTCGTCCTGTAGGCCTCCTTCCAAAGTGCCCTCTGCCGGCAGCTTCTGGGTGCAGTAGTACGCTCCACACGTACTCGCTGAAATCGCCCCGAGCAGCAATCCACTGCCCATAGGTGCGTAAACAATTCCGAAGAATTGTTACTTTGGTTTACGCAAAAACGTCACCACTGAATTTCCTGCCGATATCCGGCTCTCGAAGGACCATGAATAAATGACAACTCACTATTCAGTCCCGAGTGGTTTATTGGTCTCATGAAACAAAAGTTTACATAGCCTCTTATACAATGCAAGAAAAATCTTAACATCGAGATGCAGGAATCCGCTCGAAGGGATCAGCGACATCTAGCGTGTCCTTGGTAACTATCTATATATACAGTACCGGTTATACAAAGCTATTTAAAAAAAAATCCGTACAAGTTTTTTACTTCCCGTTCACCTATGAACTCGTAATTTGGTGATAATGTTTATTATTACGTATATTTATTTTACCAACAGATATATTGACAAATCACATTTCTTTTTTAGTTGTACGGAACGCTCGGTGCGCGAGCCCGATTCGCACTTGGCCGCTTTTTCATATGAAGTAAAAAATAAAATTTTCACATTCATTCCGGCAGTTCAAATTATACATTACTATTTTTAGCTGTAAGGTGAATCGTTATTATTAACCGACTTAAATAGAAGGAAGGAGGTTCTAAGTTCGTCCGCATGTTTGCTTTTTTATATGTATGAATATGTTTCCAGAAAACTCTTGACCACGTTGGCCGATTTTGGCGGAAAGGTTCTCGAGTGGCGACCACGTACCGCAGGCAGGCCTCCCACACGGTGGACTGATGACCTGGTAAGGGTCGCGGGTGTCCGCTGGGTGCGGGTGGCGCAGGACCGGTCTTTGTGGAAGTCTTTGGGGGAGGCCTATGTCCAGCAGTGGACGTCATTCGGCTGAATGATGATGATGATGTAATCTAGGAAAAATCGAGGGAACTCCTCGAATTCGATAGGCACGCATATGTCGATTTTGGTATTTTCTGTCGATAAACAAGCATTGGCTCTCGGAAACCACGAATTTAGTGAAGTGGAACTGGTGATGATGACCACTGTTGTCATATAGATGGAACTAGAATAGCCTAAATCCATCAGGACTAGTTTCTCCTCGGAGTTGGAAGGTCAAATGGCGGTCACTTCCGCAAAAATTAGTGCCTTTACTAATTCTTAGATTAGGTAAACGGACTCAGGGTAAGAATGTAACCGAGATAACACTAAGACGATCCGGACTAATTTGAATAACGTGGATGGAAATATTCCGTACAATAAAATTAGACATAAGCAAAATATAAATTTTATTCAGTGAAAAATTACAATGAAGAGACTACGCGTATGAAAAATTTTGCGAAAAGTAAAATATACGCAAATGAAATTGTGCGTGTAGAAAATCAAGTGCCAGGAAAAATAAGCGATCGGATTTTTTTATACAGAAAACAATAATACTGGAAAAAAGGCTATCGGAAATTTTTATACAAGAAAATACAAATACTGGAAAGAAAGGCGATCGGAATATTTTATACAAGAAATTAAAAATATCGGAAAATCCATCTAACAAATCGAAGCTTACATACGCCCTTTTGTTGGGCAAGACAGTTTTTCAGCAATAACACTCAAAAACCGTTAAACCTTTCTTGTTGAAACCAAAAATCGTCGAAAGGATTTATTAATGTACATCATCTTAACTTTTTTCCGAATTTTAAACTTCATAATTTGGAAATTAGAGAGGGGTACACACTTTTTACGACTTTGACAGCTAATATCTCACCAACGGTTGACTTAAAAGGAAAAGTTTTTCAGAAACCATTTATCATCTTTGAAGGCCTATCCATGGATACCCCACACCCCTATGTGCATTGAAAATAAAATTGACCGCCTGTTACATGTATATGGTTAATATTTTTTACGTCATTTCACATCATAATTTCTATAGCGGTTCATAATATACACCTTCACACCAAATTTCACAATTGTAGTGGTCATAGGTTCCGAGTAAATCGGCTGTGACATACGGACGGACGGACAGACATGACGAATCTATAAGGGTCCCGTTTTTGCCATTTTGGCGACGGAACCCTAAAAATGATCATCTGTATTTGCTGTTGACTGTACTCAATAAATAGATGCGTGTAAAGCATAAATAGGTAAGTTATGCGGCTAACGTCCCACAGTAATACCTCTAAATGATCGAAGTTGCAACTATGTAGGTATGTCATCCAAAACCATTTGCTTTTAATGCCTACTACGGCTACGGGTGGGCAGCGTTTGGGAAGCTGCGGCATATTTTTTGTCCAATATTCCGCAGTGTCTCAAGATGAGAGTCTTTGGCCAGTGTGTGTTGCCAGTGATGGCATATCGCACCGAGATGTGCTCGCTTACTATGGGTCGCATAAGAAGGCTAAAATTCACTCAAAGAGCAATGGAGAGGGCTATGCTGGTAGTTTCTCTGCGTAATCGCATCAGGAATGAGGTCATCCGCAGCAGAACCAAAGTAACCGATATAACCTCCGAATTGCTAAACTTAAGTGACAGTGGGCGGGTCACAAAGCACGTAGAACTGAAAGCAGTTGGGCGGAAAGGCTCTCGAGTGGCGACATGAAGGCGTGGCGCGGGTACACAAAGTGGACTGATCACCTTGTACGGGGTGGGGGTGTCCGCTACATGCTGGACCAGTCCTTGTGGAAGTCTTTGGGGGGGCCTTCCAGTGGACGTCCTTCGGCTGACATGGTGATGATGATAATGACCTACTACGATAGTGGCCAGGAAAGTGCCTGAAGTGGTGGTGTGTGCCTACGGTATGCCTGATCCTGATGGCAAGCGGAAGCCGTTGTCTATAGAAGCTTGAGACTCCACGAGAATCACAAGCACGTTGCCGAATCTTTACTGATTTGAGCATTTATTGTGTTGACAGCTATTCGTAGAGACTAATGCTGGTCCCTCACTTTTAAGCTTAACACAGTGCATCCTGGAGAGATCGGTAGCCATGTAATGTCCAAGATAACGATAAAAAAATTATAAATTTGTATTCACGCAAACAAAGTCGCGGGTACAGCTAGTATACAATATAATTATAAGTTTTTTACCTTGGAGGAAGAGCGGTGCCACCCAACACAGGCAATGTTTTGCTTACCGGGTGGCTCCATCCCCTATATTATGTACTAAGAGTTATTTTATGAAATGAATATTTTGTATTTGTATATTTTGTATAACCTAAAAATGTGCTCAATAATTTCTTTTCGTTTCTACCAAAATTGTTACACAATTAGTATATTTTCGAAGTACGCCATCCATTGCGGCTTCTACTTTATATATACTTAAGGAATATTATTTGTAGGCCGCAATGGACAGTGAAGCAAACTATTTTTTCGTAAATCTTCACGTTTTATGGTGGTAGGGATTTTCTCATTGTCTGTCGATTTGAAGTGAGTAGTGCTGTACACTGCGATGTTTCATGTAATGTCACTGTGCAATTCGATTTATATATGTTTTTTTTTGACAGATCATGATAGTTAAAGCTAGTTCTCGGGTCAGGGCATCGCCAAATAATGAAATCCTACGACTTATATATACCAGATATAGAAATTTTTGTAATAACCTTTTATATACCTTGAAAAATGAATACCAAAATAAGCAATTGATGGAATGTAGCAATAATCCTAATAAACTCTGGAAATCGATTAAAGACATATGCCAAAAACCAGTAAAAAAGAACGATGCAGAGGAGTTACTTTACAACAACGGTAAAACTGTACAGGAGTCACTAAATCTACGTAATGAGTATTTCTCAACAGTAGGTAAAAAGCTCGCAGACGGCATTTTAAGTAAAATCTCAGAGACTCAATCTACACTTGCTTCTAAATACAAACCTTTACAAACGGCAACTAACTCGTTCTATATACAACCAACCGACGTGCACGAAGTGGATAGAATGCTGTGCCAACTTAAACCACTCAGTGCGCCTGGTCCTGATGAGGTGAAACCTTTACTGATTAAAAAAATAAAAAATGTCCTTCTGGAGCCACTTACATACATCTGCAATCGGAGCATCGAAACTGGCTGTTTCCCGGATTGCTGGAAGGTTGCCTCTGTATCTCCCATTTTCAAAAGTGGTTCCAGGAATATGCCTTGCAATTTCAGACCAATATCCTTACTGTGTGTCTTCTCAAAAATACTTGAAAAAATTGTTAACACTAGATTGGTCAATTACATTAAAAGTCATCACTTGATTTCCGACAGCCAATTTGGATTTCGGGCTGGGATGTCGACCGAAGATGCAGCGATTTTACTTACCACTGTAATTGCTGGTCACCTGGATCGTGGCAATAAGTGCATAGGTATATTTTTAGATCTGGCTAAGGCCTTTGACACGGTCTCGGTGACCATACTTCTGAGGAAACTGGAACACATGGGGATTAGGGGCACTGCGTTAAATTGGTTTGCTAGCTATCTAACAGAACGACACCAGATTATCAAAATAGGACAGCACGTGAGCGAGCAGCTTCCTATCGACTTTGGTGTACCGCAGGGGAGCGTACTCGGCCCGTCATTGTTCATTCTTTTATATTAACGATATCCTAAACATTGACATACCAAATGCAAAGCTTGTATGCTACGCGGACGATACAGTTATAGTTGTTAATGGAAAAACGTGGGATGAAACATACTGCCTGGCTGAGAGTGCACTTGCTGGCGTTGCCTCATGGTTTAGCCGCAATTTACTCACACTAAATGCTAGCAAAACCAACTTTGTCGCTTTTTCTAAAACGGTGGTTTCTTCTCCGCCTGTGAGTAAAACAATTAAGTTGCACTCTTGTGTGCATTACACTACGGCATCATCTTTCAGTCATGTGAGTAGCTGCGCCTGTCAAGAAATTGAAAGGCGCCACTACGTTAAGTACCTAGGGCTTCTCATTGACCAACACCTCTCATTCAAACAACATGTGTCGTTACTTGCCTCCAGAGCAAGGAAACTTATTTATGTGATGAAGCGACTCCGTAACTGCGCCGCCTCAGATGTACTGCGCTTGTTATATCATGCTTTATGTCAATCGATTCTACAGTATGGCGTGGCAGTCTGGGGTAGTGCAGCCAAGAGTCATATCCTGGAGGTGGAACGTGCACAGAGAGCGGTGATAAAGGTGATGTTGAGAAAGCCTTTCCGTTATCCCACTGATACACTTTACCGCGAATGTAAGTTTCTGAGAGTGCGCCAGCTTTTTATCATGAAAGCAGTGTCTCGAACTCATAGTGACTTACTTAATTCTGCATGCTATGAAGAAATTATAAGCAGACGTATTTACAAAGCCCCCTTGCCACCACTTAAATCAGCTCTGGCCCGAAAGTCTCCTGCTTGTTCACATCCGTACGCATATAACAGGATTTGCGATTTCCAGAACATTAAAATGCTTTCCGTTAGTAAAGCCAAAAGTGTGGTGAAGAAATGGTTACTAACGCTAACTTACGCTGAAACCGAAAGCCTAATCAAATACTAATTTGAATCCATAATGCAGCTGTGGAATCTCCAACATTAAATACATACCCTCTCTTTCACACACAGACGCGCACCCACACACACACACGCACACGCGCGCACACACACACGCACACACGCGCGCGCGCACACACACACACACACACACACACACACACACACACACACACACACACACACACACAAGCATGCATTTTCATATTTATATAATGTTTAAGTTCTTTGTCTTGTACACTATTGTCAATCTCATTAATCGCACTCGCAGACTGCCAAAATACAGGCACAGCCTAGTTTGGGGTCTGATGGATAATGCTCTGAACTATGTAACAAGTTTTTGCTAAATAAATTATTATTATTATTAGTTACTATACAATAATGTTATTCTTTTACATTGATTATATTTAATAATAATTTTGAGCAATAGATTATTAAGCGTCACAGAAGCAGGGATTGTCTTTCATAAAGTAGTAGAATATTTATTTGATTGTTGACTATACGTAGGTGTCACGACATTAAGCGGAGAAGAATATGCAATCATCAAATTGCATTTATTTAATAACCACCAAGCACTTATTAAAAAGTAAAAGAACTTATAGTTTATTCTTCAAATTAGGCATATTACATGCACCTATGAACGTCAATAAACTACCATTCTATTTATTATAATATTTCACGTATTGAATGCTATCCAAAAAAATGCACTATAAAATATCTATTTTCCTTATGTATATTCCTGAATGTGTATTCTGAAATGAACTATAGTTTTTAATCGTTAAAAGGTAGCTCTCCTTCTTTTAGGCAGTCGTGTAAAAAAAAATGTCTAAATTGTAATCTTTGAATCGTTTTCTCAAAGTCTGTCTATAAACTCTAACCCCCTTATTCATAAAACTTAACAAACCTCTGTTAACTAAAAGTTGTTTTGTCCCTTTCTCACAAACATAAATGTCAAAGTGACAGATAAGGACAAACCAACTTCAGCAGCTTGTTAACTAATAGAGGCTTGATGGACGTTTATGAATAAAAGGGTAAGTATTTATCAATAAAAGAATCGATAGCAAATCAATTATAAAAATATTAATTTATTATTACGGAACATTTTGTACGCTTAAAACAGACGTATTAAGGTAAATTCATAGGTTACATACTTGAATTTTGAAGTAAAATGCAGCAGGTAAACTAAAGCGGGCAGGCTGCGTATGTCCTCTCACCGCGAAGGCCTAAGTAGTGGATACTAGTTGGTCGGCGGCGCCTTTGAATCGGTTTAACGCGGCGTTAGTATTGGACATCACTGAATTGCTTACGTGACAGGAATACTATTGAGTGCGTTTGCGGCGTCTATATGGTCTGTGTTAGAAATACTGCGGTATACAATACATTAAAATATAGTTTATTTAGATGTATATAACAGAAACTTAAAAACAAAATTACCGAATGCATTGCAGCAAAACAAAAGGGATCTGGCACTGTGATACGCTAAGCTATTTCGAGCGAAGCACTGATATTCTGCCAGAACCCGAGTCACGACCAGGAAAGTTAAACTTAAAGATCATTCAGTTAGGACTGACCAGGCGAACTCAATCTAACAACTCTATTAATTAAAGACCTAAAAAATTACAAAAGGCTGTATCGAAGGTAGACACAATGTCACCTTGGGGCAACTACCCACCAACACTAAATTATTACTTATAGATCGTCAATCAGTTCAATAGATATTTTTTATAGTTGTATTTAAAAGACATTTTCGTATTAAGGCGTCCTATACGTGGTGGGGGAATATTAGTCCAGCATTTGGTTATTGGAGTGCGATGTCATGTGTGGAACGAAGAGATTTTTATCTTTGAGAAGAGATATTCAGGCTTTTTGTGGTTCATAACGCTAAACAGTAAACACGCAAGATGTAAGTGTCTACGAGGGGACATATTTAGCATGGAGGCTTTGTTCAAATACGGTGTGATGTAACTTTTGGGCGGTATGGTATAACAAAAATGATAACAGGCATTTTGGATTCGTTGTATTAATCGAAGAGTCTTTTCTTGCAGACGTGGTCCATGAACTATATCCCCGTAGTTCGATTTTGAAAGAATTAGTGACACATAAAATCATGCGTACCTTCTCACTCAGAAGGTTTCGTATCTGGTAAACATTCAAGCGGACTTCACCAACTCTCCCAGATGCTTTTCAAATCTCAAGTGGTTGTCCAGCACTATCCCCAGGTTTCTTTTGTGGATAGCATCGACGAAATCACAATGAAGACATTTGGACATCATCCGCGTATAAATGATATTTGCAGTGTTTAATGATTTTAACTATATCAGCTGAATAAATGATAAAAAGTAGAGGCCCTTGGATAGGAGACCCTTGAGGGACTTCACGTGTTATAGGGGTGAGACTGACCTTGAAGGTGTAGTGCAGGCCGCGCCGGATCTGCAGGTCGGGCGCGAGCTGGCCGTTGACGTACCAGGCGAGGGGCGCCCCGGCCCCGCCCCCCGCGGCCCCGCCCCCGCGGCCCGGCAGCCCGCGGGCGCCGCCCGACGGCCCGAGCTTGAACTCGAACACGCGTAGGGCTGGGTCGAACAGCTCGGCGGTCTCCCACGGCGTGGGCGCCAACGACGAGCCTCTATGAAAAGAATACCACTTCAAATACAGTGTTTGGTCCATCGTTTCCCAAATTAAAATGGCGTATAGGTAATTGCTATCTCCTCAATCAATGTCCACGTGATACGCATGCATCGAGTGATAACAATTACCGTATTGCGGGCCATCGACGGCAAAAAATCTTCTAGCTCACAAGATGTCGCTTGAGCAACGTGAATCGATATAAATTATAAATGTTCACATGAATGTCAGTGTATCAATAACAACACAAATAAAATTGATCTCGTGAACGGAAATTCAATAAAGCTCTTGAAATTGTAGAGAATTCTGAACCAAACCAACAGCTTCAATAAATATACTCGTAGTGACGGAGGCTTGAATCTAATATTTTTTAACCTAAATTAAGAAGTGTGTTGCCTAAATGTTTGTCGCGTTCAAGTTGGAGGCGGGGGCGGATCACGACACGACGCGCATGTGCTCGGTCACGCGGCGACGGCTCTCAACTGACTGGCGGCCTCGGGCCTCGCGAGCGATAGGTATTAAACGCGACGCGCCCCACCCCGTGCAAGCCCCCTGACGGTATCACTATCCACCGGCCACAGTGCGCACGCGACAGTATACTCACACGCTGAACTCGACGCAGTCGTCGGCGGGCGGCTGCTGCGAGATGTTGAGCGCCACGTCGGCGCGCGGCCACAGCCGGTGGAACGACGGTTCCCGCGCGGCGTCCAGCGCACCCACCGCCCACGCCACGTGCACCGGCCTGTCCGTGGGCCACTCGCGGTCAATCGGCTCCGCTGCAATAGGTACACATCACCCGCTCCAGTTATATAAGTTCACTTTTGTAGGAATTAAAACACCCGCGACATTTTCATTTCAAAATTTTATATATCAAAAACGGCTGTACTGAATTTGATAAAACATGTCTTAGAACCATCGATAGAAACCTGCTTTCATATAAAACAAAACCGCATTCATATCGGTTTATCTGTTAAAGAGCTACCGTGCCACAAACAGAGCCACATATACACAGAAACACATGTAAAACTTACTCTTTTGCGTTCCGTCGGAGGTTAAAAAGAACACGACATGAGTAGATATTTCTTGTTGGCAAAATACCCGATCGACAGTCTGTCTATTACTTTTGGGCTAATTCCACAACGCAAGCTTTCACCCTTTTGTACAAGATACTGTGTTAACGCCAATATGTGATGCAGTGACGCACGGGAGTAGACGCGCGGGGAGCGGTCCCCTGCGGCCGCTGACTCACCTCACCGCGGTGAGGCACCGCCCCGGCAGAGACCCTACCGCTTCCGACTTGCGCACACGCATGTAGTGGTCTTAATTTTGTACTATTATACTTACCAATTTATATTTTATGCATAAAGTCATACAGTTTATATTTTATACATACCTAAGACGATCGGCGGATACATCAAGGCAGCTTTCGGCGGAAACATACTAGGATTTTTCAGTTGTTCGCACTGTAATGGATGGCACAATAAATTCCCACTAGTCCGTACTCGAAACTCGACGTGTTCTAACAATTAGGAATAGCTTACAATTTATATTAGCCGCATGCCGCATCACAATAATTTTCTGCTTTTTCTTCCTTTGGCCGAATTTTCAAAACAGTAGATTCTAGGGGATTTAGAAATCTGATTTCGAGATTCGCTATTAAATAAGGCTTCTCCGTCAGAATTATGCTAAGATGAGTCCTTTTCGTGACAATTATGTTCTTTTTTTTCTTTTGTCTGTCGGGCGAGTGCCTGCTTAGTGGCGTCCAGCCACAGCTAAGCGGCCCAGCTGGTGGTCTATACAATATCCCAATCTCGTTTGGGTCGCAGTTGCTACTTACAGGGCTGCAGCTGGCGGCGGTAGGTGACGACGGTGACGCCGTCGGTGCGCGCCGCCGTGAACACCTGGTTGGAGTCGAGCGCGCCCAGCCGCTCGTCGCGGCACACGCCGCGCCACTGCCCCAGCACTTGCACGCACTGCACACACACAATACACATGCACAAAGATAAACCGAACGGTGGCCGACTTTCGTTCGAGACCGACAGTCCTGTCAAACTATATACGTAGTATTTCAAAGAGCTTTTTTGCGAAATTTAAGTATCCCAAATTAAAGTGCGCGGCCGTACAAAGTAATTAAAAATAATACGGGGTCCCATACCCGACCGGCGACAAAGCGACATCTTGGATACGGACTGATATGGAAAGATGGAAGGAGAATAATAATACAATTTAACAACGGTCGAGATATCGAAACGCCGCCCTCGATCTTCTTAAACACTACTGAAATATTATGATATAATGAAATTGGTTTCGCCTGGACATATTTCAGATCGCTAACAAGCACGGCGAAAGACGAGACGAGCTATATTCGACCTTATTTGCTGAGTCACCTACCATTTCAATTGTTGTTTTTGTTACTACTGTTGTGCCATTGTATTTTAGTTCCTGGAAATGTAATAAGTATACTAACTAGCTTTGAATAAAGATCTTATTATTATTATTTATTAAAGACGTGAGTGACCAGTTTAATTATATTTTAACACTACACTACTAGACAACAACTAGACACAACTACAGGACAAGCATAACTTAATTTCCGCCGGTTACGGCATCGCGAGTACATTGGACCATGATACACTCAGCGACTTTTTAATCAGGTCAGTCCAGCGAGTCGATGACCGGCCGCGTGCTCTCTGACCTCCCTTGTTAGTTTTCATTTCTGGAAACGTGACCAAAGAACATTATTAATATTCGCAGTCGTAGTCTATAACATGGAGTTGTTTCGCCGTCCGCGGGATGGCTACACGAACCACGTCGGCGACACTGACCGGCGCGAGCGCAGTGATGTTGTAGTCGGTGGCGAGCCCGCGCTGCTGGACCGCGTCGAAGCTCGCCACCGCCACGTCGGCGCCCTCCATCTGCGTCCTACTCTCCGACCCCGAGATCCCGAACGCCATGTACTCGTTCTCCCCGATCTAAAACAAAACACTCATTTAGGAGACTACAAAAGGGTGATTTCCACGATGTATCGCGAAGTCACGATTTTATTGCATGTTCTTTTTGAGCGTTAAATTATCTATGGACAAGTATTACTTTTCATCACTAAATATAATATTACTAGATGAAAGCCCGGCTTCGCTCGGGTGAAATAAATAAGAAAGAAATAAAGTAAACATTTATTCGTGACAGTTATGCAAACGACAAAAGAAATAGGTAGTGTACAAAAATGTATAAAATAAAAACTTTACAACAACGGATTATGATGAAACTTCGTATAGAAATATAGTCTATAGGGAGTAAAAGATTACGCTGAGGACGTCACAGGCAAAGGCTAGTATCTTTGCAAGTTAATCCTAAGCATTTTTATAAGGGTAGTATTTAAAGGCACATAAAAAAATTGACACCGTAATCAGTACTGATCTGTATAGCTAAAATACTAATCGTTCATTAAAATTCAGTTCAGATGTGCAATTGTTAAATATTGATGTGCCAGTCAGTATTTTTGGTGCGAAGTCAGAGCTGCTAACGCGAACGAAAACAAATGAAGTTCGTGTATCTCCCTCTCTGTCGCACTTGCGAATTCGAGCGACACAGAGGGAAATACACGATGTTCGTTCGTTTTCTTTTCGCGGTAGCAGCTCTCTATTCTCCGCCAAATTCTATTCAGTGGGGCTCTTTACTCTCAATATTGTGTCAATATTATCGCGATTTTCAAATTTGTATGGGGTCTGTTACACGCTTAATGTTATCTCAATAATGGTGTGTCAATATTATCTCGGTTTTCAAAGTCGTATGGAACAATATTCATTAAACAGCACGTGATACGGATCGTGATATGAGTACTTATTGCGTGATAATAATAACCATGTAACAGGCCCCTATGGATGTTGCTTCAATATTCAGTGTTTCGCGTGATAATAATAACAGTTTTCTCCAATTAATGGAAGCTATTTAACTTGTTCCGTTTTGCCAAAGGTATTTCACATTTCGATACGCGCACCATCCAGGAATAGGATCTGTCAGACCAGAGGGCCTACCGCGATCTGAAATCGAAGTATTTCCCTCTCCGCGCTCGAATATGCAAGTGCGACAGAGAAGCATATATATTTAGTTTTCGGTTGGTAGCACTTTAGTCCGAGCGCGGCGGACGGTCGAAGAAAGTAAAAGAACATTAAATACAAATACAAAATATTTTATTTGTTAAACATAGGTATGTACATCGGTGTTTCTGTTTATAGATTGTATCACTATGTCTTGCCTGTTAAGGCATACAAATAGCTACAAAATAGCATGCAGCATGCATACTTACTGACTAAATATAACATTCCGTGTGTTGTCTGTCACACGTATAATTTTTTAACTTCCCATCGACCTATGAACTTGAAATTAGGTAATAATGTTTATTATGAAGTATATTTTACCAAAAATATCAATATATTGATAAATTACATGTTTTTTAGTTGTACGGAACCCTCAGTGCGCGAGTCCGACGCACTTGGCCGGTTTTTCTTACATTTTGATTTTTATTTCTCATATAGTAAAATACCCTATTCGTTTTAAAGTTGACGCCTGAGGGCCTACCGCGAACCAAAAACGAACTATCTTCCTCTCTGTCGTTCGAATATACATGTGCGAGAGAGAGGCAGATACTTCGTTTTCGGTTCGCGGTAGTGCCTCTCACGTCCGAGCGCGGCGAACGGCATGAGCTGGAGGTCTACTCCGAAATTCAAAATCCTAACTTCGTATGGTGCCTTCCCTTTCACTCTCCTGTCATAAACTCTATGAGTGAAAGGAACGGCACCATACGAAGTTCGGATTTCGAATTTCGGAGTAGACTCCCCGTACCACTAAGTTATAAGATAGAGCGAAATAGGGATAGAATTTTGCTAGACGTTTAAAAGCCATAAGTTACCTAGTAATTTGTCACAACAAAATAGAGACGCAGCTTTAAGATGGCGGACAGACTCAGCAAACATTCAAGTGGTGTCCTTTACACGATTAATATTATCACAATACTGGGGTGTCAATATTATTGCAGTTTTCAAATTTGTATGGATCCTGCTTCAATATTCACGTGATACTTATCGTGATATGAATGTATCACGTGATAATAATAACCATGTAACAGGCCCCATACATTCGCTTTGAAGGCGGTTGTTGTGACAATCAGCCTAGCTAGCACGATAGCTTATACCGTTATGTTTTATGTGACGTTTTAATACATTTTGCCCATATAACGTGACGGTATAAGTTATCGTGGTAGCTGGGCTGATAGGTGTATAGAACGCTTGAAATTTACAAAAACAAAACGCTGCAGACGCGGCTTGCCGAATCCACACAATGGGCGATGATGGCCCATCACCCAGAACGCACAACACACCGGACGCAAACATAGTTTACAATTTCCGAACGTACCCGACAAGACGCTGTCAACCATCGAATTTAATATGGCCGACCTTTTATTATAAAATTAACACTTTTTAATGCAAAATACGCGACAATCCGAATTTTGCGGATACATATGTTCAACTCGAAATCGTTATTTTTATACGTTCTTCCATTTGAGACAGGTCTCGTTCGGGTCTACCGTACCCCTGCACGGAATTATTAATATAGATGATACTTAGACTTGTATCATTAAAACAAGAAAGCACGCAAGTATTCCTTATTCAAGCTCTATTTAGGATATGTGATCACGATCACGGTCAAGTTGCCGGTCGTCCGTCGTCCGAACTTGTCAGTAGGCAGTAATAGGTCCAGGTTACCTTCCCGGCGAGCTGTATGGTGAGCTGGTTGCCGAACACCTCCCACGCAACCTGCAGGTCGCGGTGCAGCTGCCGGCACGACGGCAGCGTCGACCTGCCACACACGCATCACATTCAACGACAGGAACAGTACGTGCTAACAAAATAGGATCACTGATAACGAAATAATTAGTTTGTTGCCAAACGCAAAGTGGGTGCGTTCGCTTTAGACGACCACTAATTATTTCCTGATATTATTATTTATTGTTATTATTTTCCGTGGTCGATGAAGCCGGTCGGAAAGGTCATGGTACTCCGCATCCGCATAGCGCAAATGCAATACGCGCCGCGGCAGAGTGGTTTTTGATCAAGTAGGTGTTAGTATTTATTTCTGTAACTGTAGACTAACTTGTACTGAGGCTTAGGCTCCTCGTAGTTGTGCAACACATAAACAGTCCAGCCAGCTGAGAGTGAACAGTGGATGTTCACGTGCGTTGAACATGCCTACATAGCATCAGCATCAAGATTTGGGACAAGAAACTGCACTGCTGCTGACAGAGTGAGCAAAGTGCGAACTACGTTTTGTTTAAATTGACAAAATACATCTAAAACAAAGATTATCAGTATTCACACACACATATGTAAAAATCTGTATAAATAGCTTGTAAATTTGTAAATAAAGTCTCTTTGAGGATGGACGTTGCTGTTGTCATTCCTCTCACTGAGGTCAAGACACTTTTAACCGTAACAGTCACATGAGTCTGTGTGATTGGCAGTGAGAATATCCCACTTTACCCTTTCCGTCTGTTGCCTTAGGTGTCTTGGTGCAGACATCCCGCACCTATTATATATATGTATATTTTAACCTATGGTTAGGGCTAGGCATTGTAGGGCTTTAGGGTTGTCTAGGGTTGTTAGGTTGGTAGGCTACAGCTCTTCCCATAGTTTGTTGGTAAAATCACCTACTTGATTTTACAGTGGACATGAAACACAGTGATACCCCATTCACGTTCAGCTCACTTCCACGAGTTCCACGGCAGTAAGCACTAAGCAGGGAAGTAGGCGGGGAAGTGCGCAGGACGAAACACGACACGTTACTCCTCACGTCACGCCACTGCCATTGCCACTCATTGCTGATTGCGAACGTTGTTATTATTTCGCCACTCCACGTGCCCCATTGCCGAAAGTTCAAAGCAATGTGAGTAGGATGGGAGGGCAGCATGTAAACATTCAGTCCCCTAACTCCTACACCACGACATTATTTTCCGACAATCTCCCGACAGCGGCAGGAGCGGAGGCATGGCATAATGTATGGACATCGCAGCGCAGTGTACTGACTTGTGCGGGTGCAGCTTGGTGAGCGCGGGCGGCACGTTGGGCCGCTCGGGCAGCAGCACGGCGGCCAGCGCGCGCCGCGCGGCCGCGTCCCACAGCGCCAGCCAGCTCACCGAGAACAGCGCAGTGTACTGACTTGTGCGGGTGCAGCTTGGTGAGCGCGGGCGGCACGTTGGGCCGCTCGGGCAGCAGCACGGCGGCCAGCGCGCGCCGCGCGGCCGCGTCCCACAGCGCCAGCCAGCTCACCGAGAACAGCGCAGTGTACTGACTTGTGCGGGTGCAGCTTGGTGAGCGCGGGCGGCACGTTGGGCCGCTCGGGCAGCAGCACGGCGGCCAGCGCGCGCCGCGCGGCCGCGTCCCACAGCGCCAGCCAGCTCACCGAGAACAGCGCAGTGTACTGACTTGTGCGGGTGCAGCTTGGTGAGCGCGGGCGGCACGTTGGGCCGCTCGGGCAGCAGCACGGCGGCCAGCGCGCGCCGCGCGGCCGCGTCCCACAGCGCCAGCCAGCTCACCGAGAACAGCGCAGTGTACTGACTTGTGCGGGTGCAGCTTGGTGAGCGCGGGCGGCACGTTGGGCCGCTCGGGCAGCAGCACGGCGGCCAGCGCGCGCCGCGCGGCCGCGTCCCACAGCGCCAGCCAGCTCACCGAGAACAGCGCAGTGTACTGACTTGTGCGGGTGCAGCTTGGTGAGCGCGGGCGGCACGTTGGGCCGCTCGGGCAGCAGCACGGCGGCCAGCGCGCGCCGCGCGGCCGCGTCCCACAGCGCCAGCCAGCTCACCGAGAACAGCGCAGTGTACTGACTTGTGCGGGTGCAGCTTGGTGAGCGCGGGCGGCACGTTGGGCCGCTCGGGCAGCAGCACGGCGGCCAGCGCGCGCCGCGCGGCCGCGTCCCACAGCGCCAGCCAGCTCACCGAGAACAGCGAGTGCGCGCCCGGCAGCGCCAGCCGCACCGCCGCGCCGCGGTACGCCGCCAGCGGCTCCAGGCTGCGCACGACACACGACAACTCCACTATTCATTCATACTCGTATCAAACTTATTTATATATTTAATAATTTAGATTACAATTTTGAAGGTATTTTATTTATACCACACTAGCATTTGCCCGCGGCTTCGCCCGCGTACTTACTAAACGTAATTTTTAACCGTGTACAAAAAAAGGTCCACGTTTTGACCCGTATATATGTTTGTAGGTATGTATGTATGTATGTTTGTCCACGATTATCTCGCGTTTGGCTAAACCGATTTATATGCGGTTTCCAGAAAAGTAGTTGTTACATTCTGGGGGTTTCGGTATACGAAGTTTGGTGATTGTGATTCATTAAAAGGAGCATCCAAAAAAAAATTTTGGCTTCACTTTCATTCGCACTCCTTACTGTCAGTCCGTCTGTTACAACCGAGTTGCTTTTACTGGACCGATTGAATTGAAATTTGGCACAAATTATCAAGAATTCTGAGTGCTCGTGGCCCAGCGGCACACGCCTACCGCGTGCGGTATGCGAGGTTAAGCAATGTGGGTGCAGGTCAGGTCTTGGATGGGTGACCGCTTTGAGTAGTTACTAATTGAGCGCTCTCGTGCTTTGGAAGGCACGTTAAGCCGTTGATCCCGGATGTTGTTTACGACAGCAGTCGTTAAGCCAAGTTAGAGGCTTTTGGGCGGCTTGAGAACTTCTAACAGTCAAGTTGCCCACTCACTTGACAAAGGGGTGTCGAAGTTGCACTACGTCCGTAGGGAGTACCCACCGTTACCCTACACGTGACCCCTGGGTGGTGCTAAAAGTGCAACAAAAACTGGCAACCCTACTTGTCTTCCCGAAGATCTCACGGTTCGTAAATAAATGCCATACAATAAAAAAATATCTAAAGGTTGATTTAAATGGAATAAATATCGAAACCTCTATGTCGTTTTTAAAAGCCAATCCATAGATACCCCACATGCCTATATAGTAACATTAAACTTTTTTTATACAATCCCTGGCATGCATGGAGTGCCAAATTTTACCTCAGATTCGTATTAAGAGACCTCTCGGACAATCAGATATCGATTTTGAAAGAAATCGGGACGGAAATAAAGAAAATCAATATAACCGTCACTTTTTCCAAATTTTAACTTAAATTCGTATTACAAGACCTGTTCGACGCTCAGATATCGATTTTGAACGAAATCGGGTTGGAAATGAAGAAAATCAATATGGCTGCCACTTTTTCTAAATTTTATCTCGGATTCGTATTAGGGGACCTCTCGGACGCTCGGATAATGATTTCCAACGAAATCGGGTTGGAAATAAAGAAAATCAATATGGCTGCCACTTTTTCAAAATTTTACCTCGGATTCGTATTAAGAATTCTCTCGGACGCTCAGATATCGATTTTGAACGAAATCGGGACGGAAATGAAGAAAATCAATATGGCCGCCACTTTTTCCAAATTTTACCTCGGAGTAGTATTAGGGGACCTCTCGGACGCTCAGATATCGATTTTGAACGAAATCGGGACGGAAATGTAGAAAAGCAATGTGGCCGCCACTTTTTCCAAATTTTACCTCGGAGTCGTATTAGGGGACTTCTCGGACGCTCAGATATCGATAGTGAACGAAATCGGGACGGAAATGAAGAAAATCAATATGGCCGCCACTTTTTCCAAATTTCACCTCGGATTCGTATTACGAGGCCTCTCAGACGCTCAGATATCGATTTTGAACGAAATCGGTTCGGAAATGAAGAAAATCAATATGGCTGCCACTTTTTCCAAATTTTACCTCGGATTCGTATTAAGAGACCTTGTGGACGCTAAGATATCGATTTTTAACGAAATTGGGATGGAAATGAAGAAAATTAATATGGCCGCACCTATTTTCAAATTTTACCTCGCATTCGTATTACGAGACCTCTCGGACGCTCAGATATCAATTTTGAACGAAATCGCAACGGTAATGAAGAAAATTAATATGGCCGTTACTTTATTCAAAGTTTACCTCGGATTCCTATTAAGAGTCCTCTCGGACGCTCAAATATCGTTTTTTTTCGAAATCGTATCGGACGGCACTGATTAATAAAACCTTAAACTTACAATACATTGATTTAAAAAAAGGTCGTCTCTTCATAGGGAATTCACGGCATTTCATGCACGTTAAGATCTTATAAGGAACCTACATGCCAAATTTGGTATCTCTCGAACCAGTAGTGTAGGCTGTGCGTTGATATGTCACTCACTCAGTTAGTCAGTTTCTTCTTGCAATTTGGCAAAAACTTTTAAAAGTTTTCATGTCCGCAATAAAAAATTTCAAAATCAATGCCATTTTTAAAATTAACGACCCAAAAAACCATAAAAACGACACCCATATTAATATATAAACATTTCATCCCCCTCGCACCCCAACAGAGGGGGTGGTATTTCACGTCCTCCACGTGGGATTTTAAAATCATTGTTGTTTTCGTAATCAGCGACCGGATAAACCATAGAAACACTACTCATATCGATTTTCATAATTTGTCACCACATTTCCCTCTTTTAGGGGTTGATTTCTCAAAAACCTGCAACACGTGTTTACTCATTTATCGTTAGAAATACTTCTGTGAAGTTTCGAATAAAATAGTCCAACTAATCTCGATTCCCCACACACACTTCGGACCCCCATTTAACCCCCTTAGGGGTTGAATTTTGAAAAGTTCTTTCGTGATGCACCTCTAGACCTTATATGGAACCTTCATACTAAATTTAGAATCTCTAGTACCAGCAGTTTGGGCTGTGCGATGATATGTCACTCGCTCAGTCAGTCAGTTATTTCTTGCAATTTGGCACAAATTTTCAAAAGTTTTCATGTCCACTACATTAAATTTCAAAATCGATGCCATTTTCGTAATGAACGTTCCAAAAAACCATAAAAACGACACCCACATTAATATTTAGACATTTCATCCCCCTCGCACCCCAACAGGGGGGATGGTATTTCACGTCCTCCACGTGGGATTTTAAAATCATAGTTGTTTTCGTTATCAGCGACCCGATAAACCATAAAAACAATACCCATGTCGATTTTCAGAATTTGTCACCACATTTCCCCCTTTTAGGGGTTGATTTTTCAGAAAACCTGAAACACGTGTTTACTTATTTATCGTTAAAAATACTTCTGTGAAGTTTCGAATAAAATAGTCCAGCCAATCTTGTTTCCCCATACAAACTTCGGACCCCCATTTCACCCCCTTAGGGGTTGAATTTTGAAAAATCCTTTCTTAGTGCACCCTAGACCTTATAAGGAACCTACGTGCCAAATTTGGAATCTCTAGGACCAGCGGTTTGGGCTGTGCGTTGATATGTCAGTCAGTCAGTTTCTTCTTTTATACATTTAGATTCGCGAGTCACCAACGGTCCTAGCAGAAAATCAGCGCTGATATATTCATAGCAGGTAGTCTGTGAGGTATCTGACATTTCAGCATAATGCTAAGCCAGCGTCCGTTTCACTGCCGCGGAGACAAACGTATTATGTGGTTTGTGTGTATGTTTTTCTTATGTTGTATCTTTTGTCATACTTATACTACCTAAACGTGTGTCTTCTGTAGCTGTGAATAAATGATTGTCTTTTTAACCGACTTCAATAGAAGGAAGGAAGTTCTCAGTTCGTCTGCACGTTTGCTTTTTTTTATATGAAAATGTCGCCGCTTCAACCCGGTTCGAGTGGGCACTCAGATCTTAGCATAACATTCGTTACAAGTCACAGCCAAGGTAAAAAAAAGAAATATTTGACTACTTTTTAGGGTTCCGTAGCCAAAATGGCAAAACCGTAAACCAAATTTTTTGGTTATCAATAGCGGCAATAGGCGACGACATGGCGTCAGTGGCAGTGATATTCGTATTATACCGATTATGACGGTCCACGAGTTAAAGGCGATACTGGCTATAGCGTCGTGTACTCACTATCCGTACTCGTCGGGTATCTTGAAGCCGCGCGCGCTGGGCTGCGGGCCGGCGCCCGCCCAGAAGTACACCTCGCCGCCCGACCCGTCGTAGTGCAGCTCCGGGATCCTGCAAAGTACAAACATTACAATCAACAACATCTGTCACCGGGATAAACTTCGTATATTAATCTGCTTTCTGCAAAGAAATATAAAACAAATTTTCATTTGCAAGTAATAATTGTCAATTGATTATTGCTTGTGGTGTGCCTACGCACCGGACCTTCTGGAAATCTACTATCCTATCCCTTCTTACTTATACGAAGATCAATAACGGAGGGCGATACGACGTAAGTGGGCTGAAACCTCGCATTCTCGGAGCTCGGTCCACTTACAGGATAGTGTTAGCGTCCAGCAGCTGCAGCGGCGAGCTGGTGATGCCGGAGCCGGCGAGCGCGCCGGCGGCGCGCGGCGCGGGCGCCTCGAACTCGTCGGGCACGTACACGTCGCCGAACGCGTTCTGCGAAGCGATGTCGTACACCGCGAACCACTTGAGCCGCGACACGCGCTTGCCCTCCGGCAGCGAGATGCGCACCTCCGCGTTGTAGTAGCGCTCCAGGATGTTCGTCCTGCAGGATGCGTCCACACACATGCATGTACAGAGACAAAGTAATCCAACTTATGGTAACGGCTGATTTGAGAAGTCATTTATTTATTTATATAGTCTTCTTGTCAGAAATGCAATGCAAGAATCGTTAGTTACTGTCTTTTATGTCACGTTTTTTTATTTTTTGCAAATCTGTTTGCCAGTCGGCAAAGACCCCCTCCAGCCACTCCTTTCTATCCTGTGCCACCCTGCTCCATGTTGGTCCAGCAAATTGGCAGATGTCATCATCCCACCTTTTTTTTGGTAAAGTTATTTGTGATATAAAGTCTGATTTGTGAAGTGTCTCAAATAAGGTACACATATTTGGAATAATGCCATGGGGCCATGCCTTTTGATTTGAGTACTATAAGTTAAGTTACAAGATGAATAGTTGATATGATAGAAGAGGTAAATGTTAGGTAGTCAGTAAATAAAATTATTTCTTTTAAATACAGACTTCGTTATTAAAAAAAAATCTATATAAAAAACCAAAGAAAAAGTTTGCGAAATGGGTCCCAAACATAAACAATATGCATTTATGTAGCACTAAACTGTTATGAATAATGCACGGTATCTATACAATACAGTCAGTCTATATTACTCATGATAAAATATGATTCATCTAAATGTATGCTTGATGGTCTTAACTCATGGTGGTTTATTTGTATGTATATAAGCACTATGTAAACAGTTTAAAATTGCTTAGTTTGGTCGATTTGTGTAAGATTGTCCCCCAATGAGCCTGTACCTTTGTCAAAACCCATAATCATTTTTTCTTACAAGCAAAAGACTGTCATGTAAAACCTTTAAATCTACGACATAACAACAACCATGCCCTCCCCCTACATCTAGCTTAAAAATATATCACTCTGGTCCACATATGTGTATAGAAATATATAATAAAATACCACTAACTATAAAATCTATAGAGCAAACTAACCTACTCAAAAAATCATTAAGTACATATTTAGCACAAAGAAGCGTTTAGAAAGATTTTAGCGTAAAGAAGGATTTTTTTGATGATGTGTGTAAAAATACATATTATTCTTTTGTTCATTTTACAGTTTACCATCTTGTCTCTAATTTAAGCGAGAGATTTGTATACAACATGTATTATTTTTAAGTTCTACCTATACCTAGTTTATTAATAATACATATAATTAGATATATATATGAGGGATCTCTTCCACTTCTTTTCTTCTTTTTTTTAATTTGTTTTAAGTTTTTAAGAAATGGTCATCTACGAAGCAAATTTTGAGAATTGTGAATTTTACTAAATAACAAGTTATGAGTAATTGCAGTATGGACATTATAAAGTTGGCAGAATCCCAATTCACATACTTGCCATGTTCATCTGGCACAATGAAACCCTGTGGCCCGGGACGCACAGAGTCACCGGCCCAGAAGAATGTGTCATCACCCGTGCCATCATAGTTGAAGTTCACCAGCAGCAGTGTCCACTCGTCTACCGCATAAACCTCGCCTGTTACCTGGACATAAACCCACACTGACTGACTGTGCCACATAAACCTTGGTGTTATATTACAATCTAAGAAACTGATTTTTCAGCACCATGGGTAAGGATGTTATTAAAATATTAGCATTGTGTGTAATTAATTAAACCACTACTATGTGAGTACCTCAGTTTCACACTCAATTGTTTCTGGCATTCCAAAATGTATTAACAATTTGAAACACTGAATCTTTACTTCTTGGTAAGTTCAAATATACAACACTATTTATGACCTTAATATAAGAGCATATTAGTGATTGTGCTAGAGTCAGAGGACACATTTGTTAAACCTCTCTTTGCTGTTGCTGTTAAGGAGCTTCACTTTGAGCTAACAGGGTTGATAAAATAGTTTTGACTTTAAGACTTTCATAAGAGAGAAAAAGACAATAAGTGTCAGTGTTTAAACTTATTTCAGTCTAGCTGTCTAGCCTCTGAATTTTCTCTCTGCTGAACACATATAAAATGCAAATATAAAATGCATTATCCTTCATAACATTGGATACAAATGTAAGTATTAAATAAATCTCTTTACTGACTAGATTAATAAATCTACCCTTTTCTTCTTAACTTAAATATTATAAAATCACTACAAAAAACTGTTTACCATATTATTTATAGGTTGGCTAGATTAGTTTTACAATCAGTTTCTGCTTAAATTTTAGCTAAACATGGGCAGTTAAGACTTATTTTAAACAAAATAGTCAATTAAAAACTAGTTTCAATTAGGTAATGATTCAAATAAATTCCTAGCTTTGTTGTCACTTGGAACAAGCAGCAAAGTTTTAAACTATGAATAAAGATTGAAGTACCTGGTGGTGGTAGGAGTTGAGTTTACCAAGCAGCTTGCCACGGTAGGGTCCGTCGTCCTCGTCCTGCGACCAGCCCTCTGCAAACACCAACACATCACAATCGCACCTCAACACAACAGAGAAAGTCTACACTTAACGGACGCTTGACAACTTACCTGCAGCTAATACTAGTAATATTAGCCATGTTAAATACATTATTATACTTAACGTTAAGCCTTTACACTACTTTTTTATTTTTTTATTGTTCTTAACTTTCTACACAAAGGTCATTATTTGTAAGAACTTTTCGCAACTCTCGCGCAGACTTCCGGTTCCAAGTTTGACTGACAGTGACAGCACTGACAGCTCACTTGTCGATGCGTTCTCGCTACAACAAGGTCATGTTGCGGATTGGTTGGCGAACGATCATTGACGCCGACAACCAATAGCAGACGTGCACTTTCACTTCTTAATCCATCTTATTGCGAGGTGCAATGGGTACAATCGAAAACAACCTTCGCTTTCTAATCAAATGTTGCTGGCGTAGGTATTATAAATTGTAATGTGTCACCACCATGGTGACAAACAAGAATACGCCCCAGACCCCGTCTGATGATGAGCGAATTTCGTAGCACATGAACGTTTGCAAATCAATGCCAGAAGCTCTGTCACATTTGATGATTTAACTGACTTGGAGTTTCCTGGGCACCATTTCAATAGATTTAATGTAAGTACTTTTTCTTTCTTACATCATTGATAATAGACATTTCTAAGAAATATTTATCTTTATTAACTGGTGACATTATAGCATATTGACAATAACAAAACATTTTAGTAGTTTTCTGGATAAAAATAGGACAAACAAGGCTAGAAATGAAACAAATATCACGCTGAATAAACAATATATTTTAGTATAAAAACATACGAACGTTACAAATATAAAATATCACTGTTTTACTTGTCACAGATCTTTATTATTTACCTAATAATTGTAGCACATTTAGCCGTGCCGTGACTATGATATGCGCATGCACGTTCTATAGCCTTTTCTTATTACATCTTCTGAAAACATGGATCTTCCTGAATTTATCATTCAACTAGCGAACTCGCGCGAAATTTCATATTTCTGATAAATCATGGGATATTCATTTAAATTGTATGGCCCAAAAGGGCCATTATAATCAATATGAAATGTTCAATATAACTTACGAATTTCATTTGATATTGATTAATACTGCATCCATGTAAATAGCTTAGCAAATCATCATTATATGTAATCTTTTTTTTTAAGTTTAGTCACAGAATATGTAATAGTACAAGTACAGAAGTTTCTCTTTTAACAAATCCCCCATTTAGGTATGCCAATAAACGCGTCTAAACGTGGCCATCTCTTTCTATCGCACGCAACGCGCTCTTTCGAGGCCCCGCCCTCAGCGCTAGGGTTACCACCAGCGAGAACCTATTTTAATATATATACTTTATTATTAATAGTGTTGTTTACAATACAATTACGAATTGTACCTACTTTTAAAGTACCGTTCCGACGGAACCCGTCCGTCCGTCTTTTCGTCTGTATGTGACAGCCGATGTAATTACTCGGAGACTATAAGCACTACAAATACAATTAAAACATTTACCTACTGGCTATTACACGTAACAAGTACGACGAATTTCGACACAGCTTGGCCTACTTATAAGTTCTAAGTCTGCCTTTGCGTTTTCTCCAGGCCAACGTTTTAACGCCCTATCGCGAACCGAGAACAAAGTATCTCGGTCTCTGTCACTCGAATACGCAAGAGGCTGATATTTCGTTTTTGGTTCGCGGTTGGACCTTGGCTGGACACACGGTGATGACTGATGAGTTTGCGATGCACATCCGCTCCGGTGCAGACAAGTAGATAAAGGCCAAAAGATTACAATGTAAATGACTTGTACTTAATTAACCTAATTAGTAATTATTACACCCTCACTTTAAAGTTAATTGCTGCCATATATGTACGTACGCACATTATAATTCAACAAACGTAGCTTAATCGAATATACCTACACGAGATTGAGTCGCGTTTACAAATAATATTTGAAAATTGTGCAAATATAAATCAATATACTGTCACGTACATTCAAATACAGTCAAAACATTACTTATTCTCTGATTCAACTACAATAAGTCAGTCCTTAATAGGGGATGGAATAAATAAGTCTTATTTATGATCGCGTCGCGAGGAGTCTTAGATTTCTTCTGGTTCTCTGAGTTTGCGTATTCACGATGCGTGACTCTGTGCCTTTTTATAAGCGAGACATTTTGGTAGCCACTGCCCATTAGTACTACTCAATTGTCTTATCAAAGGGGTAAAAGGCCGAACAGCCTTCTTCTGCATATATAGACACGGGTCGAGAACACTCGCAGTCTTGCCAACAAGTCGTCACTTTGATCACCGTTATGTGTGATCACGGGCTGACATCACCGTCAACTGCCGTCAGCACTCGACGAGGTCGCGCTCGAGGCGCGCGAGCGGGAGCGACAGCGCGGCGCCCAGCAGCGGCCGCGCGTACGCACCCGCGCACTGCCATCTGCAACATACGCTTCGTTTCAGTGGGAACTGTTGAGGAGTTCAATTCATTCACATTTATAATCTAGGTTTTAACTTGTTTCTATGTACGTTTAGCTCTGTTTGTTTTGCAAATATTTTTTTTATTTTATCGTAAATATACATTCGCTCAGCATTCCAGACTATGAGGCATTTGTATTGACTGTTTACAAGTGGACTTTCAACAATACAAGCTGATTTATAAAATTAATAAAACCGCCTTCGATTTACTTGGTAACAGTCGATTAACTGTCTCAATCGAAGTATTCTATCATTATACATGAAGAACTCTTCACTGAGGAGTACCGGTGGTCAGTTCTGGTCTTCATCATCTTCACTTCCCCACATGGTACTTATAGAAGGCAAACGCCCGTGATACTTTAAAAAAATACTGAAATCGCTGAGTATAGGTATTTCTATAAAATTTAAGGAGTTCCCGTCGTCAGAACCTGACTTGATGACAATGAGACCAACTATAAAGCCTTTATTTGCTATGAAAGGTTGCAAAATTGTCGTTTGGCGCGAGTGTTCGTAGTCATAGCCGAGCTAGTGAAAGGTTGTGAGATTCGATAAAGCAAGACTTTCCTAGTTGGGGACGTGAAAAGAATTTTCGAAATCGGTCCAATAGTCACCGAGTAGATAAAAATTAATTGCTCGGTTGCGAGCAAAATTTCACACTCAGTTGGAACCTTTTTGTTTTGCTGCAATGCACACAGTTATTAATTCCTTAATACATTTTAAGACTTAAATGTGAAAAAAATATTTGTTTCTTTATTTTTGTGAATTATTTTTATGTTTAGAGTTTGTTGTGTTAGGTATATATATATTATAAGTTATGTGGCAAACAAATAAATGACTTATCTATCTATCTATCAATCTATCTAATAAAGCAAAGCCGCTGACCCGGCGTCGTGCAGCAAGGCGCGCGCGGCGGGCTGCAGCGCGCTGGTGACGGCGTGCAGCGTGCGGTAGCGCGCCCCCGCCCCCGCCCCCGCCCCCGCCCCCGCCCGCGCCGCCGCCTCCAGCGCGCGCCCCAGCCCGCGCCGCCGCCAGCCCGCCGCCACGCCCAGTCCCTGCCGGCACCAACACCACAACACACATTGTCAACGTTCATTCGTACCATCGAGGTAGGGTCGCTAGGCCGGTTACGCGACCGGCGTCAATTTGCGACCACCTGAAGAACGGGGTTTTTCAACTAAAGATATTAATATTTTACAGCCGCTAAAGAAACAGGGCGTTGTATATTTTATTTGGTACTTATGGAATGGGAATTCAGTAAAAATCGAGAAAATTTTCTTTCAGTTCATCAACTCATCCAAGAGGTCGCAATCTGACACACCAAATGAGCTGGTCGTTAACTGGCCTATCGACCCTATATAATAGTGGCAGATACAGAAAAATCTCAAGGGGGAGAGCATACATACCCCCCCTTCGTGTGCCGTTGCCGTGAACCGGGCGCGCGCGCAGTGCTGCCACTCGCGGCGCGTAATACAGGACACGCATGGGGGGGGCGCGCCCCCCATATGTATCCGCCGCTGATATAATATAGAACAGACATTCTCCATCCTCTACCATAGACGCCAAGTGACATCAGTCTGTTTACTCTGTGGCGGGCAATAATGGCGTCAAATTAGTGCAATTTGAAACGCTAGATGCTGTTGCTGGCCATTTTTAATAATAAAAAAACGTAAACTTATTTAAAAATGACTACTTTTTCAATTCGCTATCACACCAACCAATGCGGAAAAGATAGCAAGAGCACAGGAATCACTTTTCACCCATAATTATACGAATAGTTTTGAAAAAATACAATTTTTAATTCAATATTGCTAAAATTTATAATATATGCGCTATAATGGCGGCCATTATTTCAAAGAATAAAAATGTAGAAGTGACAATTTCATAATACGATTAAGGCTTATTAAGTCTTGCCCGTGCTAATGCATCATTAAAGTAACTTTTTTAAGTCACTCCTTTTTAGAGTTCCGTAGTAAACAAGGCACCCGTATAAATTCGCCCTTCTTGACGAGTAGTAAAGACTGCCAAAAAAATGCAGTCGCCATCAAAAACTCGTACCCAAAATGATTTTTTTGACAGAAACTTATTTTGAACTAGCATGCGAGTCAGTCGCACTCGCACCTGGAGCCAGCCGCCCGCTGAGTCCCGGCACGCGGCCAGCGACACCGTGCCCACGAGCGCGGCGCCCGCGGCGGGCGGCGCGTCGTCGTCCCACTCCACGAGCAGCCGCGCCGGCGCCGGCGCCGGCGCGCCGGGCGGCCGCGGCGGCCCGCGCCGCTCCGCCACCCAGCCCGCGCGCTCCGTGCGCAGCCGCGCCGCCTGCACCTACTCCGCACAATTTAATTTAAACTTTTGTAAAATTAGTACATTTGTTGGGGCTGCGGGTTCGCGGTAAATGTTATAAGTCCGGAGAGGAGTAATAAAATGTTTATTGTCTTAAAATGTTAATATAAAAGTTGTATAAAAATGTTAGTAAAATGTTGAATGTTAATGTTAATAATCGAATGCACCCGGTCGCGATCGCTCCGAAAAGTACACTAAAGTAGGTTAAATATAAATTGGTCGATCGCGGTGCTTTTTGCTGATGAGGCGCACGAGGCGAACCCACGTGTAAGGTCCATTGCACCGAACAACATTATTGCAGAGGCCGTGAAGTAAACTCGTTTTATCCGGCCTCGTCTACGACTCGTCCGTTTATCCCAAACTCGTCCAGCAATCCCTGTTCCTGCCGAGGATTGAAAAATGGAATGTAAAAAAACTAAAAAATACAAAACTTCCAAAAATAGCAAAGCATCACGATAAATAACGGAAATTAAATAAAAACACGAAAAATGCTACAACATACAAGCACCATTTTAAAAAACACGTAAAAACTAAAAACTAAATAAAAAAACATGGAAAAACAAAAAAAAAAAAGAAAAGTACAAAAAAATATAAAAAACACTTAAAAAGTCCAAAAATTTCAAAAAACACAAAAACCGCTACAAAACAACACGATAAAAAAATACCAAAAATACTCGAAAAATGCGAAAAAAAAAAAACAACAATGCAAAAATACAAGAACGATAAAAAACCGGAAACCTATTTATATAACAAATTAAAAATATATATATACAAAATCGTGGCGGTTGGCTCTATGTAATATTTCCTTTATCAGTTGATTTTAGTAAGCAAATTTAAAAAGTTAGAGCAGCGGACAATAATGTTAGTTTCATACATTCTGCATACATTACTTCTTGGCCGGCGGCCAAGAAGTAATGTAGGGAGCCATAAACAGGTAAGTTCATGTCCTCTTTTCGTGACTTTAATGCATAAATTTAGGCGCATGTTTGAGAAATATCCATTTACTAGCCGACCGCGCTGCTCCGTCCGCATATTACAATTACAACGAGCGCAAGCAAAGCCGCGAGATAAAATATAAGTAGCCTAGGCTCATCAAAGGTGCAATTTATACAATCATCGGTTACTGAATTATTTGTTCTGGTTCCTGATCACCACTTATGAATCATCTTGTATACGAGTAAGTAGGTACCTATATTGTCGCTTAGTACATAGTACAAGCTTTCCCTAGGTTGGGAATACGTCGATTTGTGTAAGATTAAGATTGTCCACATAGATTTATTTACCATTTCCAGGTACTTTTCCATACGCATCAATCAGTCATCATCATCATTCTAGGGTTATCCCAGTACAGTTGCAACCTGAAGGATGCCCAGGGTCCGCTACCTAATACCAAGAATTAGCGTAGGCATTTGTTTTTACGGAAGCAACTGCCATCTGACCTTCCAACTCACGATGGAAACTAGATCTTCTCGGGACTAGGTTCATCATCATCAATATCATCATATACTTGAGAGCTTAGCTCTTGTTGGTGGAATAATCGGCATTCTGTCAATTATTTTCCATAAGTACTATTAACAATATGATGAGTGCACCAACCGCGGCCGCCTGGTCGTGCGCGAGGCGCGCCGCCAGCCACACGAGCGCGGCCGCCAGCGCGGGCAGCGCGGCCAGCGCGGCCAGCCCGCAGCCCGCGAAGATGAACAGCCCCGCGCCCGCCAGCACCACCGCCTGCAGCGTCGCCTGCCGTCAACACAACGTGTATTCTGTTAGCTTCTGTTCTCCTAAAGCAGAGTTTGGCAACCATTTAGCAGCCAAGGGCCAAATAGTAGCTAAAGAAATTGACGCGGGCCGTGTTTGTAACTTTATCAGACAAAAGGTACCATGTATAACTCGACGACTTCTAATATAACTATACCTACAGTATTATGCAACAAAGAGCGCCTTATAACCGACGACGATGTTGTTCATTTCGCCTGAAAACGACACATTTATAAAAAATTTTGCTATCTTTATTAAGGGTATGATTTTATCAATTACCTAATAAATACATTTTCAACAACCTAATAAATAATATTTGTTCCTAAAATAGGAGATCTGTCACCTAAATTGAATCACCAAATAATATTAAAACGCTTACCTGAATATTAATTAAGAATTACTTGGAAATAATATCAGTAATCTAATAATTATAATGGGTTTCAAAATAATAAAAGTGTCACTAAAATTGAATCACAAAGCAATAATAAAATGTTTACCTAAAAATTTATTTTTAATCACTGGAAAATTATATTAATTATCAAATAATTCAACTGAAATTAGACAATACACAATTAGTAAAAATAAAATTACCGTAGGTTTTATAATATGTACTTTATTAAATGGAACATTGGTCAGAGTATAGGACTTAGATTCATTTTCGCTCTTTTATAAAAAAAAAACCATTAAGACACCGGTGGGAGCTCTGCTCCCGTATAACCTATCCGCCATCCGAGTCGGATCTGCCACAATAAGTTTTTTGATAATCAATTACCTAAGAAATGCATTTTCAGTGACCTAATAAATTATATTTGTTCCTATAATAGTAGATCTGTCACCTGAAACGAATTAAATGATAGTAATACTTTGTTGATACTTTTTAGAGGACAGATCTTGTATTCAGGTTATAGAAAAAAAGTGATCAAACTATAATTTAAGATACATATTTACATTAATCCGATGATTTATACTTAGAGACAGTTTTGATTAAAATGATGACTAATCTATTTCTTGGGGATAGATATTATAATTAGAGTATTGCAGATAAGTGACACATCTAAACTTAGGTGACAGAAAATATTGTTGCCCTTTATTAAGGATACTAAAAAGTAAGAAAATATTTATTCATTATTTATGAGAAGCGGTAGACCATGCCACCAAACCCTCATACCTATTTATTTTTTAGTGGATGTAGGATTCAACGAAAGGGACAAAGATATGTTTTCAGCTCCATTGCCTTAATGGCCAGTTAGTATAGGCTAGGTAAGTATACGACAGGCAGGCGCCTACCTCGTGGAAAAAGAAGTACATGAATGCTTCCGTGGTGTCGGCCGCCAGCGCGTCGCGCAGCAGCCGCGCGCGCGCCGCCGCGTCGCCCGCGCGCGCTCGCCGCACCACCACTCGCTCCGCGCTCATGCCGTGCACCCGTTAACTGCTGCCCGCTACCGCACTGAACTCTCCGTTCCAAAGCCCCCACGACCCAGGATACGATTCAATTTGAGAACTTGTGGCGCTCGACCGCCGTTCGACTTGCGATTGCGATTGTAACGATTGACACGATTGTAAAGATCGTATTCCTAAAGATTTTGACCGGCAAAACTATCATCACAGACCAAACGATCATTATCGAGAAACAGCTTTGTTTTGTTTTGTTGACGTAATGACGTGATGTGACGTCTGGCAGTCATTGACAACTGTCAACTCCACTTATTATGGATGCGATCTGATTTGTAAGTTTATTTCTGCCTACTTAGGCTGTGTTCCGAATCACGCTCACAGCGCTCTGAGCGCGCTCACGGTCGGACCGATTCACGCTCACAGCGCTTACACGAGATTTCGTGACGTCATTGATGGCGTCATGGTCGGCGCTCACGGTGCTCACACTCCTAGCCGTAAGCACCTTGAGCGCAAACGTCAAGTTGACGTTTGATACGTTATGACATCTCACTATAGGCGCGAAAAAACAAAACTTCACAGGTTATATTAGTTTATTTTCTCAAACATGCAATGAAATATTGATGTTATGTTCCTTATAATAGGCTGCGAAGTATGACGTTTCAGGTGCGGCTAGGACAAGAGGTCGTTAATGGAATTTCATACAAATCTTGCAGGCCTAGCCCGGCAAAGTCCTCTTTTTTAATTCCATTCCACATAAATTTGTCGCACAGGCGTCATGACATTCTGCCACTATGCGTATCAAAAATAAAATTTTGTTTTTTTTTTTGTTGTTTATTTCATTGCATGTTTGAGAAAAGCACTATACATACCTCGGCGGGAAATTCGGGGTTGCCCGCCTTAGACCTATCCATATGTCTTCGGCCGGCAACCCCTTTCGTCCCGGCCTCTGTAGTAATGTACTATTATTACTATAATATAATAATCACTTATTTCACTATCTCCTATGCTCTTCAATTTGGTCCTGGAACATGTCGTTCGGAAACTGCTTTCACAGGATTCCGGAATTGAACTAAACGGAAAACATAGGCTGATAGTGTTAACTCTATCAGCCCATGCTTTCTACGCGTCTACGCAGACTTTGATTTGCTAGGTGAAAACCGAGAAGGGGTGGAAATTTCGGCGAGAATGCTGGAACAAGAAGCAGCAAAAGTGGGGCACAGGATTAATCATGGAAGACGGAATACCTCCACATGCGTTTCAGAAACAGTCGTGCCAAACGAGAAGTCCAATTGTAGGAGAAAGAAATCTCTTACAAGGGAGTGTCCAAATTAGAAGAAGAAAAAAGTTTATTAGCGCAAAAAAAAACAAACAAACTACATACAAGCGAAACAAACAAAATAAAATAACAGAAATATTAATTGTTGGCGTCTAAGCTCCTCAGTAAACGATCTAAACTTCGGATATATAAGACCGCAATCCTATCTTAATGTATATGGGTGTGAGGCCTGGACGCTAACAGTTAGGGAGGAGCACAGCCTGTTAGGAGGAGAACGTAAGGTGTTCCGAAAATCCTGGGACCAGTGAAAAGAGACGATGGGAGTTGAATGATACGTAAAAATGCCGAAATAGAAGAGCTGCTGGCCGAACCAAATATTATGGGTGAAACCAAAGCGCATCGTCTTCGCTTGCTCGGTCACTTTGAGAGGATAGGAAAAGATCGACAGGTGAGGAGAGCATACTTGGGCCGACCGACCGGACGGCGTCCTGTGGATCGCCCCAAGTACCGCTGCAAGGATTTGGTGGACGAGGACCTGTGTGAGCTTGGAGCCGGTGCAAGCTGGCGAAAAATAGCGCAGGGCCGAGAAAAGTGGCGTGCTCTTGTCTCGGAAGCCAATACTCATTTTGGGTCGTCGTGTCAGCCTAGTTAGTTAGTTTTATATTAGTTAGTTGCAGATTGCGATTAATTACAATTTTCTACAAATCAAAAACCCAGCCCAGAATTTCCTACTACGATTAATTGACGAACTCAAAATTCAAATTCAGTTGACGTTGACATGAACATGACAGTGAACACGCTTATGACTGGTCCGAAACAAAACACCGCTTACGCGGCCTTGAGCGCGCTAACTGATTCGGACCGGCCGCCAGCACTGTAAGCGTTGTGAGCGTTGTAAGCGTGATTCGGAACACAGCCTTATAGTCTGCCAAAAAAAGTGCTGAAATTAAAAAGTGGCACCACTGTAGTGTCGTCCCTTTTTTCATTGATTTGAAAGGGATGAAACTGCACTTCTTTTTGTTCTAACACACTGGAAACGTATTTTTCAGCTGTTATCACTCAAGTCAGTAATTTTTATTAAAAAAAAGTAAATAATTCTTACAGCATTTTCGCTAGATTTTAACGGATTTAAAACAAATCATCTTTTAATAAAATGACGGCGTTTTACACTAAAATAAAAAGCTAATAAATAACTTAACATATTCGAAACCTAATTATATTTGAGAGTGTCAACACTGTTCCGTCTGTTCGATCCAAATGGATCCAAAGAACTAGAACTTTAAGTAGTCCAACTTCCTTGGTTTGATCGTTTATTTTACTTATCCCTTTCTAGCAAGCACTAAGTCCGTCTCCCTCGCACATTTCCCCTTCCACCCTTGGCAGTCGCCATCGTGTAGTGCATAAATAAGAGTGTAATGGCGTGTAGTGTGTAATTAATAAATAAATAATAAATTGTCTTTAATCTTACACAAATCGACCTAGTCCCAAATTAAGCAAAGCTTGTATGTACTATGGATACTAGACGATGATATACATACTTATATAGATAAATACATACTTAAATACATAGAAAACATCTAAGACCCAAGAACAAATATCCGTGCTAAATGCACAAATAATGCCCTGGCCGGGATTCAAACCCGGGACCTCTAGCTTCGGAGTTAGTGTCACTACCAACTAGGCTAAACAGGCCGTGTATATGAACACACGCATATGTGTGCGTTTCCATGAGCATGTATTAGAATAGAATAGAACACCTGATTATTTGATTAATATCATATTTCATTGCACCTTTTTTTTACCAATAAAACCTTCTAATACATGATTCGATACTAATTAATAGCATAAAGATAATGCATAAAGTTTTACCTTTAATGTTTAAGGACAACTGTAGCAGCCTTTCTAAGACGATGTAACCTTTAGAAGATAATCAGTGGTCCCAAGCCACCCTTCCTATTAGACATGGACTAATTGGGATCCACAAAATTTGAGAATCAAACGAACTTACCAAGTGAAGTTCGATGACAATTATGTGAGCAGCTTCATTCGACGCGATTTATTGTTTACATGTTGTAGTAGCGCCACCTAGCCTTGGCCTTGCACGGATTTTTAGAGTTTTTTTTTTTTAAACAGCAACATTTTGTCAACTGTCAACCCCCACCTACTAACCTAACATTCCTGAACACTCCGCTCGGCGATCTAGAATCATTTGTTTAGAGCTAGTTTATTTTTCACATTTTATTTTGTTATGGGGTAGGATTAACCACAAGCTGCCTGTTATGTCCATCTTCCTAGATATGAGTAAAGCTTTCGATTTTGTTGATCACACTATACTCCTTTCGAAACTTGAATCATATGGAATCCGCGGAAAAGCTTTGGAATGGTTTACAAGTTATTTAGGAAATAGGAAGCAATGCACTGAAATAACCAGAGTGGTCCCCGAAAAAAATCGTTTTGTTAAAAAATCATATAGATCTGAGTTCCGTTCAAATAACTCTGGAGTACCTCAGGGGAGCAATTTGGGGCCATTGCTGTTCCTACTCTATATAAACGATTTACCACAAGCAACAACTGAAAAGTGCATTCTGTTTGCTGATGATACGACGCTAATGGTCAAAGGAGATATCATCAATGAATATGAGACCAATATAAACAGAGCATTAGATGATATTTATACATGGACATGCAATAATAATCTTAACATCAATTTATCTAAAACTAAATACATGCAATTTCGTTCTTACAAATCTAACCCGAAACAGCTGAACATAAGGTATAGTAATAATTTAATAGAGGAAACCAGTAGCATAAAATTTTTAGGTTTAACGGTTGACAGACAGATATTGATTTCGTTTGCTCCAAATTGGATAGATTTGTTTTTGCACTAAGAAAACTCAGTAGAACAGTATCTACTGAAGCTGCAATAACAGCATATTATGGATACGTTTCGTCTACTTTAGATTATGGTCTCTTATTGTGGGGCAATTCGGTTCAGGTTGAGAGGGCATTTAAAGTACAAAAAAAGTGCATACGTGCTATCACAAACTCATGGTTAATGGATAGTTGCAAACCTTTATTTAAAAAATACAATATACTGACTTTGGCATGTATGTATATTAGAAAGGCCTGTCTGTTTGTCAAAGATCATAGGGACTATTTTCAATTACGTTCCGATGTGTCTACCGGAACACAAACGGCACAGTACAGAAATCTCTTGTATCAACCTCGATGTCGTGCTGATATATATAGACGCAATGCCTACTATTCTTGCATATTAGTGTACAATAAATTACCAGACGAAATTAAACTTTTGTGCAATATAGAATTTAGGACAAAATTGACGAAATGGCTCTATGAACATTGTTTTTACTCCGTAAAGGAATTTTTGGACATTGCACGCAACTAAATTAATTTATAACCTTAAATTGTTTTCCTAATATCATTAGTTAGTTCATCAATATTTTTATTTGTAATTATTAATAGAGTATTATGCTAATATTTGCATGCCGTTTAAGGCTGAATACTGCGACTCACAATATAATGTTAACATCTTATGTACATATTCTTGCAAATAAACTTTACTTTACTTTACTTTACTTTACTTTAGGGTAGATATAAATTTCTAGGGAGGGAATGCATAAATCGCGTCGAATGAAGCTGCTCACATAATTGTCATCGAACTTCACTTGGTAAGTTCGTTTGATTCTCAATTATGTATCGCAGCTTCATTCTTTGCGATTTATTGTTTACATGTTGTAGATGTTCAGAGCATCCACAAGATAAAATGTGAAACTTAAGGATGCCAAAATACGTTTGCAAAAGTGTATAATTATTATTAAGAAAGTGAATCTATGACATCCAATAAGTTAATGGTAATTCTTGTTTCAGAATTAATAGCTACCTACTTATGGTAACTCAGTTTTGATAATATTGTAAACATTACAGGTGAATTACTATTGACCTACTTATAATCTTAGTAGTTTCTTGTAAAAATGGTTATATTTTTATTTATTTTTACTAATTGTTTTATATTGTTATAGGGTGGAAGAGAGAATTTCTGTTGCAATACAAGTATCATTAAGATTGGCAATTTATGGCCGATCATACTACTTGGCGAAAACTGAGGAGGAGTCTGTGCAACCAGCGGTTTTCCTTATAGTGTCCATTTTCGTATGGTTTGGGACGAAACTTTCGAGTGTGTAGTTTTTTTTTTTAGGTAACTCAAAAATAAAGAATATCAACTTGATGAAGTCATTGTATTTTTATTAAGAAATGTTTTGAGACACTAAGTTGAAAATATTTCAGGACAATCATCATAATTAGGTAATCTCAGAACTAGTTCTGGGTATTAGTTTACGTTCAGGTATTATAATCATAATATCTTTTGCAGAGTTTATTTTACTATTTTTAAATATTATAAAGGAGTTTGTATTCGTTGTGATTTGACTAAAACCAACAATGTTGCAAACATTTATTTATTTATTTTATGAAAGAATTTCTAAGTCAAATCGTTCGAGTCGAGAAGTTCTGAGTTGGCTATTTTTGTGCTTGCAGTCCTACTCGGATCCCACGTTAAATTATATTTCGGATTTGTGGGACATGAAGAGTCCTTCATAAAACGTTTTATCCTATCCTCATCTAAATTACCAAGTATTAGAGATATTGCCTAATACTTATAAGATGTTATGATATCATATCAACCTTATAAAAGATATCTGTGAAAACGTGAAAATAATTGGGACTGATACGTAATTATGATCATAATTGGGAGTATTTGAATACAACATCCACGATTTATAATTAAGTGTTGAATCAAATAAAAATGACTGCATTATTTTCTCCGTTATAGATGACAAGCATTTTCAGCAGTGTTTGCCTGAAAGTTTCGCGACAGGCAACTTCAGGGTGAGGAGTAAGTTGTGGTGGGTTCTGAATGGAGAGATTAATAAGTAGGGTTCCACAACTATTCTTTCCTACATTATGTTTAGTATAACGTTAGTTATCAACGAGAATGGTAGAAATGTGTATAAAAATATATATTTCTAAGAATTTGTGAAAACGTCTATAGCCCCTGCTTACGGGTCATTTTTCCCTGTTACAAATCTATCAAATTTTGCATTAAGTACATCTGCTTGCAAAAATATAAATATGGCGAGTTTCATAGTAATTTTGGTGGGAAGTATTTATTATTATTATTATTTGTGTCATGCTTATACATTTGCCTTTTGATATAGGATGCGAAAATAAATACTTTTAGGTGTTATCATTCAGTTGATACAAGAAATAGCCGGTAACAAAATGTTTATGAAAATTGATTTATTATTTTATATTTCACAATATTCACCCCAACCAGTAAAAATGTTTTCATTAAAAATTTATCTAAGTTGCAGTATATGGAATTATTTACCTAATCAACTTAATTTAATCAAAAATTATATCTGATCTCAATTTTTTAGGTACAGATATGATCTATCCGATGGTTAATTGGAGGTATTAAGTAAAAATGTATGATTAAATTGTTCATTGTTCATCACTTTATTTCAATTTGATATACACTAGAGGTATAACCATGAGTAGATACTGAACTGCGGGGCAAAGAAGCAGTAATAAAACGATTTTTTTTTTTGCGATTGCTCGTAATTCGCATCTTTTAGTTTTTAACATACTTTATGATTAAATTTGTGTGAATTTTAAACTTTTTTGGAAATTGGCCCTTTTTTTTAATATATCATAACTAATCTTCATAGCCAAAACATAAAATCCAAAAACGTACACAAAAATAAGTCTTAGGCACAAAACTGCTAAATCCAAAATGTATGAAGCAACCTGATCTGCGTCAGATAATTAGTCGGTGCAATATTGCTTTCGCTCTCTGACAATCCTCTACCAAAACAATAAAAACATCATGAAGGTAATTCACTCAAATCAAGCCATAATTTTTTCTATAACTGTTTCTATTCTAATATCTTAGTAAAAAACCGGCCAAGAGCGTGTCGGGCCACGCTCAGTGTAGGGTTCCGTAGTTTTTGTAATTTTTTCAAAAACTATTCAACCTATCAATCTCAAAATAATTTTCCTACAAAGTTTTTATAAAGTTCTACTTTTGAGATTTTTTTTTCATATTTTTAAAACTTATGGGGCAAAAGTTAGAGGGGGGGGGGCACATTTTTTTTACTTCTGGAGCGATTATTTCCGAAAATATTAACGTTATCAAAAAATGATTTTAGTAAACCCCTATTTATTTTTAAATACCTATCTAACAATATATCACACGTTAGGGTTAAAATGAAAAAAAAAATCACTCCCCACTTTACGTATAGGGGAGGTACCCTAATAAAATGTTTTTTTTCCACTTTTTATTTTACCACTTTGTCGGCGTAATTGATATACGTATTAGTACCAAATTTCAGCTTTCTAGTGCTAACGGTCACTGAGATTATCCGCGGACGGACGGACGGACAGACGGACGGACAGACATGGCGAAACTATAAGGGTTCCTAGTTGACTACGGAACCCTAAAAACGAAAGATGCATTGCGAATACCGAATGCATGATAGTTAAATTCAGGGATATATCCATTATTATTTAAATATCAGGTATTTTTTATGTGGTATGTGTACCAAAACCAAGAAATAAATATCCTTCAAGGTCGAACGGTGCCAAACAGTTATTTGTAATGATTTAAAACGCTGTACGGTAATCTTCCATTTTCAATGTTTAGTATCTATACATATACTTATTGAGGCATTTTAGTTCAAAATGAATCTTTTATCTTCATTGGTTTACTAAGAAGATTGGAGAGAGATATTAGCCAGTATCAGGACTGAAGAGACTTAAACTTGATGTTGTCGTTTTTTTTTTTTTTTTTTTTTTTTTATATAGAGGTCAAAATCTATTTTCTCTTGTTTAGTTATGGAATAAACACTAGGGTTATCTGTTCAACAAGAAATAGATCTAAAAGGAATTGAATATCCTTCTAACAAAGAAAAAATATAGTATGCTCTTATTAGTAATCGTCCAGCAGTTGTTGAAAAATTAATTGGACGATTAGGTATATCTAGGCTTAGGAGCATTATTTAATGCCTAACCAGACTGCTGGATAGTTTTTTACCAGAGGATCAGCTAAGCGACCCTGACTTCCAGGTTGAGAGCAGGGCCTAACAAAACGTCGCAATTACTAGGAACCACATATTCTTTGATTATTTAGATTCGCCCATTACGTCCTATGACAGGCCTAGGCCAGGATATTTTGAAACCTACTAGCCACATCTTTATGAATACATCGACTCAAAGGGGGGCTTTACTTTTGGGGCATCACCCAGTAACTGGAGCATGTCGTCGTCAAGTTGTAAAGCCTCTGATTGACTTTCTCCGGATGTACCTAGTTGCGGGGGCAACGGCAAGTTGAGTTGTGGCGGTAACAGCAAAGACGTTGGCATTGCGGCAGATTTTCGACCACGGCGGGACTTGGCGAAGGCAGTCGTGACGTCGTGGCGTTGCGCCGTAAATGGGCCCGGCACTTCCAGCTGTGGTGATTGTTCCTGGTATGTGTCCCATTCAGTTTCGCAATAATGCGGAAACAACTCCATATAAGGTACATATTTTGTTAGGCGATGGCTATGTAACCATGAAGTCAATCATAATATGAAGGCAACGGCCCGTATTTAGCAGTACAATACACTATTATTTTGACAGAGGGTACCCACATTTAGTAAACTCGTAACAAGGAATAGGTGATGGCTAGCCGTAAAGCCTGACTTTGGTGAAGCATAAAATGTGGCAGTAGCAGCCCATATTTAGCAGTACCTACGTATCACTATTATTTTGACAGAGAGTACCCAGATTTGGTAAACTCGTATCAAGTAACAGGCGATGGCTATGTAGCCGTGAAGCCAGACGTTGATCAAGCATAATGTGAAGGTAACAGCCCATATTTAGCAGTACGCATCACTATTATTTTGACAGAGAGTACCCATATATAGTAAACTCGTATCAAATGTTGATCTCGTTGAAAGCAGCGGCAGCGTGATGAAGCACTCGAGCTAGCTGGAGTGTCGTCGAATGCCCGGCTCTGAAGCCAAACTGTTCGTCGCGTGGCTGGAATACACTCTTCGAACGGGTTCAGGAGACGTGCGAAGGCTTGAGCACGGAAACGCTGAATGATTCTAGATCGCCGAGCGGAGTGTTCAGGAATGTTAGGTTAGTAGGTGGGGGTTGACAGTTGACAAAATGTTGCTGTTTAAAAAAACAAACTCTAAAAATCCGTGCAAGGCCAAGGCTAGGTGGCGCTACTACAACATGTAAACAATAAATCGCAAAGAATGAAGCTGCGATACATAATTCTAGTATTTCTTTGCCCGCTTTCCTTTCCTCAATTCATAGTACACAAAATTTGATAGCAAAAATTCTAAAACCCTTCTAATTTGGAGATCCCTTTTCTGAAGGAAGCCCTGGATTTTTGGAGGGTCACCTGTCCCAACGCTGACCTACCTATGACTCCTCGATCGCAACGACTTTGGGACGAGCCGCTCTGCGTGATGGTACGGGATAATATTTATGAAACGTCTACCAGCACCGTGGAGCGTGCCCGTCTCCTTGCTTGTCGTAGGTGGGAGTCGGGCGCTTGGTTACAAGCGTTACCCTCCAAGAATCTAGGCACACTTCTCAATAACAATACTTTTAGGTCCGCAGTATCGCTGCGCTTGGGAACGACATGTGTTGCCCCTCATCAGTGCCACTGTGGCTCCACTGTCACCAGAACCGGGCTCCATGGCCTCTCCTGCAGCAGGAGTGCTGGTCGTATTTCTAGACATGCCAGCATTAACGACATCCTTGTCGCGGCACTTCCGCGAAATGTAAATATTGTACATAGCAACATTAAAACTCTATGGTAAGCATCTCCCGTTTAACCCGTTTTCTGTCTGTCATAGTTTATTTAGCCACTCACGTTACATGTCGTGCTACTTCGCGCCATTCTTGAAAGTTGCTTTAATACTATCTACTAAAGTTTGATAATCAGATCATTTCACGTACAAGCTAGTGTAATAATATTAGTAGAGTCAGTGCCATATCGCCAACTACGAGAGGAGATACCTGGATTGGAAAGTTAAGTGTTTTAGGTTTATGATCTTGTTAATACTAAGTGATTTGATATACCGAGTCCTGCGGGGACTTTCGAAGGACCATATAAGGTTACCATCGTAACTGCGAAGGGCTCTTGATAGGCGCTCGGGCTTCTGCCAGTGCACCTAGTTAGAATGTAAGGGTGGTTCGCCACCGCGGAAGAGCCCACATATACTCCATGCTGATAGTATGGACCTACCGGTAGTAGAGGCGAACTCAGGTGCGGTCAGGGACGTATGGGCCCTTTCCGTGGTGCCGAAAGCACCTAGCCTAAGGTCACCCCCCAGAGTGACATGAAGAGATGGTCAATTTAATGTGTACTATTGTGTGTACTATTTTACATAAGTAAACCTAGGACGCTTATGTGATTCCATGAAGGGAGGAATCATGATATCTTTAAACCCCTAGGTGGTGAGAGCAGACAGACTAGCAGGGACTGAGATATATGGACAGGTTGGACACAGATGGCAGACGGAGTTCAACAGAATAAAAGGTATGAGTCACAACATCCTATATCAATATCCTCAGTTAGCATCGAGTGCTCGTTCCGACCGGTTGCTGCACTGTGCGCGATCTACCGTGTCGTGTGACTCATTTGTTTACGTCTAGTGAGCGTGCATCGTTAATCGATTTCCGACCTAATCACTTTGTAACAGAGTTGTTTGGTACCGAAGTTTGCCGAAACAAATTATTTTAGTATGATTTGCCCCAAGTGCCGCCAGATGGTTACGGATGCAGTTAATTGCAGTGCTTGTAAAGGAAATTATCATTTTGCCTGTGCCGGTATGGCCGAAACTACTCACCGTAAGATGCCAACCGATAAAAAGGCGAGCTGGCGTTGCATTCCTTGTCGCACCGGCGGCGGTGGCCCCGCGCCAGGGGACGATAAAACTACACAACGTGACCTGCAGAACCTTGCCGACTCCGGCGTCACCGATGTCTCATCTGAACTGCGGCACGGCTTTGCCGCCGTCTTGAGGGAAATTAAAGAACTTCGTGGCGACCTTAATCTAGTCAAGTCTGACTTATCAACTTGTAAGAATGGCATTCAAAATGTCGAGATGAAGTTAAACGAAATGGAATCTCGAGTGTCCCTGGTAGAGGACAGGCTAACTCAAGTGGAAAAAAAGACAGATCTTGTTGCTAAGTTGCAGTCTGACCTTAATATAGCGACGGCAACTATAACTACCCTCCAGCAAGAATACGATGCTCGGGAACAATATTCTAGAATTAATAACGTCGAAATATCGGGCTTGCCATTCAAAAAAGGAGAAAACCTAGTTAACCTCCTTCACGATATATATACTGTAGTGGGTTTAACATTCGACTCTCAACATATTGATAGCATACAACGGGTGCGGCGGTTCCAAACTGCCGGTAGCGGCAGCAGCGGCGGCGGCGCCGGCGACCAGGAGCGGTCGTCGGATATTCGTGCACCAGCTGTAATCGTCAAGTTCACTCGGCGTATCTACAAGGACCAACTTTTATCGGCAGTGCGCGCACGTAAAGGCGTTACATCATCCTCCATCGGCCTGCCCGGGCCGGCTGCCAACCTGTACCTGGGTGACCACCTCACTCCGGCCAGCAAGTTACTTCTAAAGCGCGCGCGGGAGCTGAAGAGGGAAAATAGACTTGCGTACCTGTGGATTCGCGACTGTAAGATCTTGGCTAGAAGAACTGAAACGTCGAAAGTTATGGTCATCAATAAAAACTTTGACTTTAACAAGTTAATTTGACTATTTTTCGTTCGTCGATTAACAAAAAGGATTATTATAAAGTTGCCTATATATAAGAAATGTACAGCCTGCATAGCTAGTGAAACTTTTATTGTAATTGTTCTGCCTTTGTCTGCCCACATAAATATAAACCGTTATTTTCTGTTTTACTCACAGCGTCAACCCTATACTTTCTATTTATACAGTTTAATATTCAGGTGCTCGATTTTATGGTATGTAATTATGATTGTTCTTGTATTCCCTAACTATTTAAATGGCTAGCACTAATATTGTAGGGTATTATCAAAACGTACGCGGACTGCGAACAAAAACACATACTTTTTACTCAAATGTTGCCCTGTCTGACTACGCTTTTATTTGCGTTACTGAGAGCTGGTTAAATTCAAGTTTTTACGACAGAGAACTTTTCGATAATAGATATATCGTTTTTCGATGTGATAGATCAGTAGGTTCGAGTGGCGCGGAGCGGGGCGGGGGGGTGGCGGTGGCCGTGCGCCGGGAGCACCGGCCCGCGCGCCGCGACTGGCCCTGCCCGTCGCCAGCTGCCTCCGAGTGTGTCTGGGTGACTATACCTTATATGCAGTGTAGTATTCGAGGAGATATATTTCTAAACATCTGCTGTATATACATCCCGCACGGACCCTTGTATAAGGAGGCTTTGGATAACTTCTTTGAAATCTGTAGTCAGGTGGTGACGGATAATCCTAACGACGTATTTCTCATAACGGGTGACTTTAACATATCTGACGCGCAGTGGGTTATTTCGGATAATTCGAATGTGATCCTTGGTGGTACTAATAATACCCTACCTGTTCAGTTGCTAAAGGAGTTTTTGTCTTATTCAGGTCTCGAACAGTTTAACAGTTGCTTTAATCTCAATCAAAGAATTCTTGACCTCATTTTTTGCAACAAAAATTGCACAGTAAGTATTAGTGACGATCCGTTAACACCTGAGGATCCCCACCATAAGGCTATCCAAATAGAAATCAATATAGACTACACACTACCGCTTAAACCTGCGCCTACCTTGGTTTATCGCTTCCACCACGCAAATTTTGACGAAATTAATCTTGCGCTATCTAAAATCGACTGGTATGAGATGTTCTCAGGCCGTACAATGGAAGATTGTATGTCATTATTTTATGAAATTTTAAATAACTTAGTTGACAAGTTTATTCCTAGGGTTCCTCAACGCACTTCTTGTTCCAAACCCCCATGGTATACCAAGCCACTAAGAAGGCTGCTGAACGAAAAAAAGAAATATCATAAGCTGTGGAAGACATACGGAAATCCCTTAGACCGCGACACCTTTAAAGTTTTGAGAAAAAGAATTCTAAAATTGGAACCTGAATGCTATAGAAAATATATTGAATATACCGAAACTAAAATTCACACTCATCCTAAATTCTTTTGGTCTTACATAAAATCAACCTTTGCTAAAAACGGTCTTCCACAGGTTATGCATTATAAGGGTAGGATAGCCACAAGTGGTACTCAGATCTGTAATCTTTTTAATGAACATTTTCATACAGTATTCGATAAACCGAGTGGTAGTCCCTTGGATGTGAATAGTCTTCCGCCCGCAAATGACACCGTTTTCGACATGGACACAATTTTTATAACTAATGAAATCGTTAGTAAATATCTTAAATCCATAAACATTAATAAGGGTGCTGGCCCTGACTGCATTCATCCTATTATTATTAATAAATGTTCTGCCAAATTAACAGTCCCTATTACTTTGCTTTATGAAAAGTCTATTAGAGAGGGATGTGTGCCTTCCTTATGGAAACGTGCATTAGTAACCCCAATACCTAAAGGCGAGGTTAGCAATGACATAGAAAAATACCGGCCAATCTCTAAACTTTGCCAATTTGGTAAAATCTTGGAAAAAATCGTAACCGACCAGATATCAGCTGTCGTACACCGTCATATAATCCCAAACCAGCATGGTTTTCTCAGGGGTCGTTGTGTCGATTCCAATCTTTTATCCTACACTGAAGTTATAACAGAAGCCTTGGATAATAATTATCAGGTGGACGCAGTGTATACCGATTTTGCCAAGGCATTTGATAAAGTCTGTCATGAACGTTTGCTCTTGAAGCTTTGGGGAATCGGTATACATGGTGATTTGTTCAGGTGGATAAAATCCTACATTGAAAATCGCTCACAAGCGGTAGCGACGGGAGGATATACATCTCAGTACAGGACTATTACTTCAGGTGTTCCACAAGGGTCTCATCTGGGACCATTGCTTTTTATCCTGTACATTAATGACGTTACGGAATGTATAAATGATTCACACTTACTCCTGTATGCCGATGATGCGAAGATTTTTAGAGTAATTCGCAATACTGGTGACTGTTCTATATTACAAAATGACCTAGATAGATTTGAGACCTATTGTATTGTACATAAATTATCTATAAACCCCGAAAAATGTTCTGTTATTAGTTTTAGTAGGAAAAAAACTACTACTCAATATAAATATAGGCTTTGTAATAAAGAACTTACTCGTCTCAATCAGATTCGCGATCTTGGCGTAATCATGGACTCTAAACTCACTTTCATACCTCACATTGATGATATTTTGATTAAGTCGTTTAAGCTGTTGGGATTTGTATTGCGTGTAGGGAAGCCTTTTAAGAGACTTTTAACATATAAAGTACTATTTAACAGTTATGTTCGCAGTCGGCTAGAATTTGCAAGCGTCGTTTGGAACCCCCACTTTAAAGTTCATAATGAGAGAATCGAAAAAGTGCAAAAAAAATTTATTAAAGCAATTCAGTATCGTATTGATGGGAATAGACCTTTAGATTACGTCACCGCAATGCAAAGGCATAACATAACATCTTTAAGCTATCGCCGTGAACGTACAGACGTTTTGTTTCTGTATAAAATTATTAATAATGTTATAGATGCCCCTACACTGTTACACTCTATTTCCTTTCGAGTACCTCGACGTCGCGAGCGGGCTTGCCGGAAAAAACCTCTTTTTTATATTCCTCGTAGACGCACGTCATACGCAAACAATAGTTTCATAAATAGGGCGTGCAGGTTGTACAACAACAAATTTCTAAATTTAGATATTCTTTGCGAAAAGTTAAGTAGTTTAAAAAAGCTTACTTTGCGATGTATTACAGATTGAGAGTAACCAATATAATTAAGTACTCACATATTTTGATAAAAAATATTTTATTAGCATTGGTACATAATGTTCACACATACGTTTTAAATTAAGTTTCTGCCTATAACTTGTAAGCACATAATTTGATCTGTTGTAGCGCTATATATATATATATATATATATATATTCTTTTGATACCATACAACTCTGTAGATGTATTTTCCTTACTTGTACAATAGAATAACGTGATATAATCTAATTAAGGAAACTGTAAGTCTACAATTTAAGAATGATTTTCGTTACTTACAAATATGAAAGACTGTTTGTTTCTGTATAAATAAAAAAAAAAAAAAAAAAAAAAAAAAATATATCAACTTGCACTATTAATTGGAAATAAAGTCCTGCCTTATTATCATAAATATTTGCTTGGTAAATAAAAATTATGCAAAATAAAAAAAAGACAGAGAAGACATTCATTAGTAATAAATATGTTTATAAGACAATATCACTAGTCTTATTAGAAATTCTGAATTTCAAATAAACAAATGCGTTGCTCTGAAAACATTTTTATTTTTATTTTAGTTACATACACAAGATAATAATTACAGTTTTTTTAAATCACATTAACCAACCTGAAAACTAAGAAACGACATTTAAAGCATAGTATTTAAATTAATTTTGTACTAAAGCAGTAACGCTGCTAATGAAAATTTCAAATTAAAGAAAAAAATTGGAAAAATTAAAAAAAAAAATATATATACTGGCCTTGTCATGGGATACTTTAAATTCCATTCCGACATTTAATTAATTTTCCGAAATACGTGGCCTATTTGGATAATGTTTTTTTTTTTTCTTGAAGTCTGCCGCCGTCTTAGCTGTCACTGCTGTCAAGGTAAGTTACGTCAAAGGACTCAAAAGAAAATTCATTTGACAAAATGGCGGCACAGTATGTAGTACGTAAAGTACATTTGTGGGAAAACCTTCTCTTTAATAAGTAAAACCAATAAAGTGCAATAAGAAAATATGACTTCTTATATGTTCATGAGAAAACGGGAAGTATCTGAACATAAAACGCTTTGACATTTTGTGAATTGACATTTCTCTTGTCGATCAAATTAATCGAGTAAAAATCAGGGGTCTTTCAGGTCGAAGAACGAGCTTTTCCAAGGAGATGTAAGTTTTTACTTTAGCCAGCAGATGACACTGTGTGTACTGTTTCACCTGCCTCTCTATCGCACTTGCACATTGTGAGTGACAAAGAGGCACATCTTTCGCGGTTGTACTTCTGTCATGTATAATTTACCTAAAATTCAGATGATGTGTTTACTACCTAAATTTATGGTTCAATTTTTTTTTCATGTTTACATTTCGAGCGTTCCAACGTACGCAAAATAATTACATAATTAGGTAATGTACACAAAATTGTGACAACAACATTGTACTAATTTAGCCTCGTCAATTATTCGTGCAAATGGATAATAGATTCGAGTGCTTATAAAATGCTCCATAGGAGGAGAAGAATGTATGTTTTCAACTTCTGCTACCTTACAAATTTCGAGTGAAATTTTATCGATGTGGTGTGTATATAAGCTTATAAAGCTTAAATATTTTACGTAAAACTAAACGTTTGCACGGTACGTTGACATCGCTGTCAATTTAAAAATTCAAATGTCTAATGGCTTTTTTAGGTTAATTGTATATTTATATAATTATGTGCAGTTAATAACTATATATTACGATTTGCTGTTAATAGTAATAGTCTCAGTAAATAATTTCGACCCTACAACGTGACGGTAAAAGCTATCGTGCGGCTTAGCAGAGTGTAATGGATTCATTGAAAACTGAATATCTTCGAATGACAAAGCCACTCCCTACAAAATATAATATGCCACTTTTTACGTGTTAATTTTGTGTTATTGTTTATAATACTGATAAATTTTGGTGCGATTGCTAATATCGAATGTTTGTAAGTAAAATTGTGTAATAAACGATATTTACTAAGTTACCTATTTCGTTTTATTGTCAGAAGAATGTCATGCCCATATTTATTAAAAATGGTCTGAAATTGATGCAAAGATTGCCAAATAGGTAATGTAACTATTATTAGGTTTAAAGAAGTTTATTTCTCATACGAATATTACCATTCACTTACATGAGAATTAGAACTAAGTTAACAATGATTTGGTGAGCGTATGCATGCGTATTTACATTCACAAAAAAAAAAATGCTTACATTAACTACGAGTAGATATATTTTAAGGTACTTACATGCGATTTTACTTTAAACTTACTACGTAAAAAGAGATTACTTATAAGTAAAATAAGTATCTTATCTGTAATATTTTTAAAGTGTTCGAGGGTAAACTTAAATTAATCGGTCGACAAGGTACACAAACAATTGCACCGGGTAGGCACACGGCTAATATTGTGTTGACGCCATGCTACATAGTTGCAGCGATAACGGTGCACTCAGATTAAGGTTGAATGGATGTGGCTTAGAGCGAGTTGCGGATATCAGAGCGCACTTGGTCAGTTACAAAAAACTTAAGCAATCTTTTGAAATTTGGCATGGTTTTAGTGTCTTTTATGCTTACAGGAAGCTTATTATATAAGTTTGCACCTTCATAGAGAATAGTTTTCTTTCCGTAATTAGTACGTGGAGTGCGAAGTATAAACTAATAAACTAACTAACTAAACTAAACTATTAGAAACTACTACTACTATTGTAAACTATTAGAATTTCTCAATTTTTTTTTTTGAACATCTTTTTTCTTTTTGAAAGATATTTGAATATGGAGGTCTTTTTGCAAAATTTTACGTATTAGTATACAAGTATTATATTTATAGTATTGATTGATATTCATTATTTTTGTTTTTTTGTATAATGTTGTAGAAGGTGTAAAGTAGTCATAATTAAATAGAACTTTTAATAGCTTATTTTGTGCTCGTTGAATGCCTTTTAAGTGTGTAGCAGCGGCAGAGCCCCATATTTCTATAAGGTGGTTGATATGGGGTTTTACAAGAGTGTTGTAAATTGTAAGACGAACTCTCATCGGAAGACAACGGGTTATACCTCGTAAAGCGCCGGTAAGAGAAGTTATTTTAGATTTAATTTTATCAATGTGTGCTTTCCATGTTAAGTGTTTATCTAGTACTAGGCCAAGGTATTTTTCGTGTTCAACTCTGTTAATACACTGATTGTTTATTTTTAAGGTGTCAGTTATATGAAGTTTTTTATTTTTTGGTGCAAATATTATATAATTAGTTTTTATGACATTTATAGTCAAAAGGTTGCTCTGAAACCACTTGTTTAGTATATTTAAGTCCGTTTGAGCTTCAGATATTAGTTCCTGAATAGAGTTGCCGAAGTAAAACAGGCTCGTATCGTCAGCATACAGAGTTGGGTCCCCCTTTAACCCGATTTCATGTATGTTGTTAATGTAAACAAGGAAAAGTAATGGGCCCAGTATAAAACCTTGTGGTACTCCGCATGTGACTGGGAGCGGCTTACTTTCCTGTTCACCTAGTTTAACTATTTGATTTCGGTTTGAAAGGTAGGACTCAAACATCTTAAACGCAGTTCCAGTAACACCTATGTATTTTAGTTTGTTCAAGAGTATCTGGTGACTGACGGTGTCAAAGGCCTTCTTTAAATCTATAAAAACTCCAAGAGCTACTTTCTTTTGATCTATAGCTACTTTGATTTTAGTGACTAAATCTACAGTTGCAGTTATTTCATTACTTATTTCCTTATTTTTGCATTAGATTCAGAAAGGAACTTGAAATACATTTTAGTAGTTAGTACCTGCCGCCGAGCGGTCGTGCGGTTAGTTTTGTACTCATACCACTGTGGCGCTACAATCTACGTAGAGTATTTCACTGATATCTCTATCTCAGTCTATATATTGTACTTTGTGGTGAAAATAATTGCACAGACTAGAGATAATACTTGGTTTGTTGCTTTAAATAAGCTATTAAAATATAAATAACCGGCAACAGAACTTATCAAACGTAACAAGAAATTCTCTCTTCTAGGTTAGGTTAGGTTAGGTTAGGTTGGGGCGCGAGGTTGACATCACGTTCTCGTCTAATAGCCTGGCTCACCGTGTGCAAAACTGGAGGGTGGAAACTGGTGTGGAGACGCTATCGGACCATCGATACATCAGGTTTGATGTCTCCACCCACCCTAACATGGCGATAGAAAACCGATCTGCTGCTGGGGACGGCCCAAGATGGGTGCTGGGGAAGCTTGACAGACAGCTCGCCAAGGAAGCGGCTATTGTCGAGTCATGGGGTCCGGTTTTGGGCTGTTGGAAGAGGGACAGGTGGAGGTCGAGGCCGACTGCCTTAGCGCTGCTCTTACGCGCATCTGCAATGCGGCGATGCCAAAGAGGAAGCCTATCGTGCCGAGGCGGCAAGTGTACTGGTGGCGTCCGGAACTGTGCCAACTGCGGAACGCTTGTGTCACCGCACGCCGCCGCTACACGCGATACAGAAGACGGCGGACACGGGACCACGCGGAAGAATCTGTTCTGTACGACTCCTACAGGACATCTCGCATAAATCTGCAAACCGCCATAGCGCAAGCTAAGGAGTCGGCCTGGGAAGAGTGGCTGGAGACACTTAACAGAGATCCATGGGGCAGGCAGTACCGGGCCGTGAGACAGAAGCTCCGACCCTGGGCTCCTCCGTTAACTAGTAGTCTCCAGCCGGACCTCCTAGAACGGGTCGTAGGCACTCTCTTTCCCGAGAGGGGTGAGTTCGTGCCACCAGCGATGGCATCCGCAACTCGTACACGGGATCCCGTGATAGAGGTACCGCCAGTGACAGAGGCCGAATTCGGCGCGGCTGTCCTTAAACTTCGCTCGAAGAAGACAGCCCCCGGACCAGATGGCATCCCAGGGCGCCTTTTGACGATCGCGCTTAGTGAGATGGAGGAAAGAGTTAGAGCCCTATTCACTGCATGCCTGACTCGAGGGCGGTTTCCCGACAGGTGGAAAACGGGTAAATTGGTACTCATCCGCAAAGATGGGCGCCCGCCTGATCAGCCGTCGGCGTATCGCCCTATCGTGTTGCTTGACGAGACGAGCAAACTTTTTGAGCGTGTGCTTGTTGCCCGCCTCGTCAGGAATATGGAACCAGGCCTGAGTGACTGCCAGTATGGCTTCCGTCCGCTCCGCTCAACGCTGGATGCGATTGCACGTGTGAGACGAATAAGTGAAGAAGCTGTAACTGAGGGCGGGGTAGTCATGGCAGTGTCACTCGACATCTGTAATGCCTTTAATACCCTGCCCTGGGAAACAATCTTGGCAGCGCTGAAATACCACAACATATCTGCTTACCTGCAACAGGTGGTGGCTGCCTACTTTGTGGGGAGGAATGTAGTGTTTCCTGTACGGGATGGGTGGGGGAGACGACCAATGTCGTGCGGTGTTCCACAGGGTTCGGTTCTCGGGCCGCTCCTGTGGAATATTGGGTATGACTGGGTGCTCCGCGGCGCCACTCTGAGACGAGTCAGCTTGACGTGCTACGCTGACGACACCCTCTTGCTGGCCCGTGGAAAAAATTACCGGGAAGCAGCATACCTGGCCACAGCTGGAGTGGCTGATACTGTGCTCAAGATCCGGGCACTGGGATTGCAGGTGGCCCTAAATAAGTCCGAAGTAATAGCATTCCACAGAGCACGAAATACACCACCACCTGGGGCCACAATCACAGTGGGAGGAACTTCCATCGCCGTCGGGTCGACGATGAAGTACCTGGGACTCGTTCTCGACAGTAGGTGGAGGTTTGAAGAACACTTCCGGTACTTGGCCCCTAAGCTTATCGCTGCCGCCGGAGCACTCGGGCGAATTCTCCCAAATCTGGGAGGGCCAGGAGGAGCATGCAGACGCCTCTACATAAATGTGGTGCGCTCAATGGCGCTTTACGGGGCACCAGTATGGGCAGACGTCCTAAGTGTTCGCAATGTGGCCATGCTGCGTCGTCCGCAGCGGGCCATTGCGCTCAGGGCGGCTCGTGCGTACCGCACTGTGTCGTACGTCGGAGCCTCCCTACTCTCTGGTAGTCCTCCATGGGACCTCGAAGCCGAGGAACTTTCGAAAATCTTCTGGAGAGTAAAGCAGGCGAGGGAGGAAAACAACTGGCCCGCCCCGCGCGAAGTCCAGCAGTGGCGGGACGAAGCACGACAAAGCATGTTCTGCAAGTGGACGGAACGGCTTAATCTCCCGGGCGCTAGTCGGGATCTAGTGGACGCTGTTCGGCCTGTTCTTCAAAAATGGGTTGAACGCAAGCACGGCGCACCCACCTTCCACCTCACGCAGCTGCTGACGGGGCACGGTTGTTTTGGCAAGTACCTGTGTGAGGTCGTGGGTAGGGAGCCGACAACGGCGTGCCACCATTGTGGAGGGAGAGCCGTGGATACGGCCAAGCACACACGCGAGGAGTGCCCTGCTTGGGCGGAGCTCCGCGCAACCCTGCTCACGGTTGTTGGAGCTGACTTGTCGATGCCGACTCTGATCAGACAAATGGTCCGTAGTGAGGAAGCTTGGGCAGCAGTAGCCACCTTCAGCAAGTCAGTCCTGACCCAGAAGGAGGCGGCTGAGCGTGTGCGCGAGGTTGACGTCAACTCGTTCCCTCAGCGCCGCAGGAGGCCAGGCAGGCGGCGGAGAGCCTTTGCAGACCGCATGCAGCCGCCATAACGGGGAACTGCGGGTGATGGGTCGGGAGTTCCATCGCCCGCCTACGGGAAGCTCCGTGCTAGAAGGCCCCCATCGTGTTCTGGGGTGCCGACAGCGAAGTTGGTAGGCTGCCAGCTACCACACTATGCGGGCCCGAGAGGGCAACGCTGACAGAGTTCCGGATGTGTGCAATAGCGTTCCCGGGGCTCTGTCCAATGCGAGCCGTGGAACACCCCAGGGGTTTTAGTCCGTGGGAGTCGGACATACCCACTCGGCCTCTCCCGGGCCGGGTGGGATCCATTACGGATTTCCCCTGGGTTAAAAAAAAAAAAAAAAGGTTGGGGCGCGAGGTGGGGCGCGAGACAGGTAACCTCCTCGAGTGTCCGGGCTCTACCAATACCTGTTGATCCGGTTGATCCGCAGGTAAGGGTAGAGTCTTGGCCGGTGCGTCCTGGAGGCACGGCAAGTGATCATTTAGTGGACCCTAAGTGATCACTTGTCGGGCTACCAATAACCTGTCAGGGGGGGAGGAGGGTATCGGACCAAGGACTTCTCCACGGAGAAATCCCCAGGTCCGACGAAGGTGGGCCGCTTCGGCGGCGTAGTGCGGTTCGAGGCACCGACCGTTTGCCTCGTCAAATATAACGGCCCCGTAATCCCGACTAGGCAGAGGGCCGATGATGTCCGGACCGGGGACTGTGAAGACCCCGCTTGCGGTAGGCTTGCAGTCGCGAGGAAGAAAACCTCTATAAAAAATTACACGGCCCACTGGGGGGCCGGCGGCTTCGGCTGCGGAGGGCTGCGGGGTAGGGGCGTTTGTCCTCCCGCTGGGCGCCGGGGTAGGGGCGTTTGTCCTCCCGGTGCCGTGGCGCGGGTGGGACCAGATCACCGTGTGTCGGTGCTGGGATAACCTTCCCGGAGTGTAGGGAGGTCGCACTGGTCATGCTACAGTGTGCCTTTTCGGTGAGGGTTCGCCTTAGGGCGATGGTGCCGGTGATGTCGTGGTTAAATGTTCGCGATCCCATGGCATCACCACTCGGGCACGGTGGAGGCAGCATCCCAGAGTTTTAATGGGTAGGCTGGTCCTCGTTTGGACCGGAGAGTCCCACATAACTAATGCGTAATATCTGGCTTGTCCCCGCAGGCCTCATATTACGTATTGGTATGCGTAACGCATTTCTCTGGGCCAAAAAAAAAAAATTAAAAAAATAAAATAAAAAAATAAACATAAAAGGTTAGGTTAGGTTACCGCTTGGTTTCAACAGTCGGGGCGGACTTAACCTTGCCGGCTATTGTGAAGAACATGGTCGAAACCAGGCGGTGCTGGCAAGCCGTAGCCTCCTTTTGCGAGGAAGTAATGGCGAGTAAAGAGGTGGCCGAGCGCGCACGGGAAGGAGATGCCGGAGCCGAACCGATGCGGCGCAGACGGATAGGGTGCAGGCGTCTGGCGCACGATCGCCGGTTGCCGCCATAGTGAGGACCTCCGGGTGGCAGTCACGGGGGCGTCTGCTATCCACTGGAAAGGAGTCCTCGAGATGAGGGGCGTGCATAGTGTTCTGGTACGCCCCTAACAGTGTTTGGGTGATCCAGCAAATCACCCAGGGACGGGCCCGCTGGGCAACTGCTGGTGGAGACGCGGATGTGTGCTACAGCGTTCCCGTGGCTCCACCATAAGCAGTGTGAAGGGCACCCCAGGTTTTTAGTCAGTAGGAATCTGACATATCCACTGCGCTTCCCCCGAGGCAAAGTGGAATCTCATGAAAGATTTTCCTGGGTAAACAAAAAAAAAAAAAAAGGTTAGGTTAGGTTAGGTTTGTCTCGGGGCGGAGTTGCTCTTGCGGTTTCGCTGGATATCTCGAACGCGTTTAACACCCTGCCTTGGGAGTGCATTAAGGAGGCGCTTAGGTATCATGCCGTGCCGAGCTACTTAAGTAACATCATTGGGGCCTATCTATCACATAGGGCAGTCAAATACCCGGCACATGACGACTGGAAGGAAAAACCAATGTCGTGCGGCGTCCCACAGGGGTCCGTCCTCGGACCGCTCCTGTGGAATGTCGGCTACGACTGGGTTTTACGAGGAAGGACCCTGCGTGGCGTTGCACTGACGTGCTATGCTGACGACACTCTCGTCACGGCGGTGGCTGACACATTTAGAGAGGCGTCTCTTTTGGCAACGGCAAGTGTTGCTCACGTGGTGGCGAGGATTAAGAAACTAGGGCTTGAGGTGGCCCTACATAAATCAGAGGCCATCTGTTTTCACGGTCCCCGAAAGGCACCCCCACCTGGCGCACAACTGGTAGTCGGAGGAGTTTCCGTCGGCGTCGAGTCTACAATGAAATACCTGGGACTTGTACTCGACAGCCGATGGAACTTCAAGGAGCATTTCCAGCGCTTGGCCCCGAAGCTCATCGGAGCCGCGAGAGCGCTTGGTCGGCTCCTACCTAATGTAGGCGGACCAAATGTCGGCTGTCGGCGACTCTATACAATGGTAGTGAGGTCGATGGCTCTGTACGGGTCTCCTATCTGGGTAGATGCTCTAAATGCCCACAACAAGGCCCTTCTACGAAGGCCACAAAGAGCCATGGCCATTAGAGTCGTGCGGGGATATCGAACGATATCTTATGAGGCAGCCTGCGTCATGGCCGGGACTCCACCCTGGGACCTAGACGCCGAAGTTCTGGCTAGCGTGTACAGTCAGATCACCAACTCGCGAGCCGGAGGACAAGAGCCGTTGCCGGAGGAGATAAAACGCTGGAGAATGGACGCGAGAGACACTCTTCTCCGGAAGTGGGGCGAAAGACTGGAAGATCCGAGTGCCGGTCGAGCGACAGTCAGTGCCATTAAGCCAGTGCTAAAAGAATGGGTTGAGAGGCAACATGGAGTGGTGTCTTTTCACCTTGCACAGGTCTTATCTGGTCACGGGTGCTTTGGCAAGTACCTGTGCAAGGTGTCTAGAAGGGAACCGACGTCAGCGTGTCACCACTGTAATGGTGTAGAAGACACAGCGCAGCACACGCTGGCAGAGTGCCCCGGATGGGCTGAGCAGAGAAACCGTTTGGTTTTAACAGTCGGGGCGGACTTAACCTTACCGGCTATTGTGAAGACCATGGTCGAAACCAGGCGGTGCTGGCAAGCCGTAGCCTCCTTTTGCGAGGAAGTAATGGCGAGTAAAGAGGTGGCCGAGCGCGCACGGGAAGAGGATGCCGGAGTCGACCCGATGCGGCGCAGACGGATAGGGCGCAGGCGTCTGGCGCACGATCGCCGGTTGCCGCCATAGTGAGGATCTCCGGGTGGCAGACACGGGGGCGTCTGCTATCCACTGGAAAGGAGTCCTCGAGATGAGGGGCGTGCATAGTGTTCTGGTACGCCCCTAACAGTATTTTAGGTGATCCAGCAAATCACCCAGAGACGGGCCCGCTGGGCAACTGCTGGTGGAGTCGCGGATGTGTGCTACAGCGTTCCCGTGGCTCCACCATAAGCAGTGTGAAGGACACCCCAGGTTTTTAGTCAGTAGGAATCTGACATATCCACTGCGCTTCCCCCGAGGCGTGGTGGAATCTCATGAAAGATTTTCCTGGGTAAAAAAAAAAAAAAAAAAAAAAAAAAAAAAAAAAAAAAAAAAAAAAAAAAAAAAAAAAAAAAAAAAAAAAAAAAGGTTAGGTTAGGTTGGGGTGCGTGGGCTGGTAGACCTCCTTGTGGTGCACCCTGGGAGGGGGGAGATAGCCGCCCAGTTGCGCGTTCGCTGTCTTCCCTCTGCTAACTACCAGTCACAGTCGTGGAGATGCAGTCGAGTACACTCCTGCGTGGGCTTTAGTGCCGTGTTTGTCACCGGGGTGAAGGGGAATGGCTCTGTGGCCTGATTGGGTTTGCTCTCTCTACGTCCCTCTGATGAGCAGAAGGCGGAGGAGATGGGCGTTAAGCCTGAGGCCAGGAGGCGGAGAAGAAGGCGGTCGTTGATCCAGGTCAACTGTCGGCTGACTCGTAACCCGGCCCGTGGGGCCGGCTCGAGGGTCGCTATCTTCGGATGGGGACTGTGAGGAAGGACACCTCTTTAAAAAACCACCCAGGGTGGCGGGTGCTGCTGGCTTCGGTGTCGTAGCTAGAAGCACATGTTGCAGACTGCAATTACCGTCAGCCGAGCCGTTATCTTGCGTAGCTTGACCGGCGGCCTTGCCTTAACCGGCCGGGCCAAGGGGAGTCAACCCCAGTAAAAACCACAACTCCTGACGTGAGGGAACTCCGCGTTAGGATGCTCTTCGGAGCGGCTGGAGTGAGTACCAGTCATTAGAGCCAAACCTGCGATACCGCCCGACCTCGCAGCGTATTAGGGCCACTTGGGTAACGGGGATCTCTGCCCAAGTGGAGCTTTGTCTCCCCTTCTCGTGGGAATCTTATGGATAATATCTTAAAAACCCCTGAAAACGGCCCTTCTCAGGGCCAACCATCAAACGGCCCTTGTCAGGGCCAACCTTCAAATGGCTCTTTTCAGGGTCAAAATCCAGATGGCCCTTTTCAGGGCCGAAATGAGGCGGATGAAGTCCAAACTGAGACGGTGATATCAGAACAGCCGCAGATGCAGCAGGCGATAGTGTTGTTGGAGAGGCTAGACGACACACCAAATGCCAACAATGGCAAAAATGCGAAGAGGACAGTGAAACCCGTCGAGGGCGGTAGTGGTTCCGTTTCCGACTACAGTTTAGAAATGGTGATAAGTAGATCTAGGTCAAACTCGGGGTCTTCCAACGGATCAATTAAGGGCCGCTTTTGGGTACACAGAGGCTCGAAGCGGATCTGCATGGACAGAAGCGCTGAGGCTAGTGACGAAGCGGAAGATTCCCCGATGCCACCGCCATCGCGATCGGTGTTGAAGAGGGGCAGAGGTCGACCTCCAACTACAGGGCAATACGTAGGCCTGGCGGCGTCCCAGCGGGCACTCAACGATGCAAAGAGAGAAGCCCTTAGGTTAGATGCGGAATTGGCGGTTGCCAATAGTTCTGCTCTTGCAAGGCGGACGCGTATCTCACGCTTGTCTGCCTCGTCATCAGCCAGTGAAGATCCAGATAAGTCGGTAGCGGAAATGTTAAAAATTGTAGCTGAGCAGCTGACTATCATAACCGACGTTGCCTTAAAGTCCGGCAACCTGAAAGGCACTTTTGTACGCTCACTCAAGGAATCTGTCGCGGTCATTGCAGACGTTTTTGAGCGTCTAAGTACACGCACTGTTTCAGAGGAGACTCGCCGGTTGCAGGAGGCCAATGAAAGAATGGGGGCTGAATTGGAGAGTCTCCGGAAACAGCAGGCACAACTGATGGAGGAGATGGCTAAGTTTAGGGGGACACCGCAGACCTCCACCCTGCCCGATATTGAAATGGTGGAGCAACTCGCTGAGACGCAGCCTACGCCAGAACCATCTGGCCGACCAGTGAAAAGGAAAGTGCCTAAAGCAAATCCCGAAAAGGAACAGAGTCGAAATGAGGGCCGTTCCTGCATTGATCAGGACGAAGAATTAAAACGCAGCATCATGATGCAGATCGGCTGCATGGTAAATGCTCGTTTTGAGGCACTAGAAAAGGAGGAAAGACTTCTGCCGGCCAGGAACTTGAGGCCTGCACTGGCTTCAGACCAACGCGGTGAAGCTGCGATGGATTCACCGGTGCCTAAGCCTGCTGCACAAGTCCAGCAGCCAAAAACAGGTACCAAAACGGCCACACCTGGGCCCGCCTCGAATCCCCAAAAGGGGAAAAATCGAGGCGGTAAAAAGAAGAATGGAGCCGCCTCACAGCCGGCTCCCCCGGCAAGAGAACCTCGCCCGCTACCGCCAGCGCCGACGTCGATGAACCGGTCCTGGAATAATGTGGTTGGCGGGCGTAAAAAGGCGAAAAAGGTTGCAGCGATGAAAGCACCACTTCAGCCTCAAAAACAAGCGGTTCGTAAACTACGGCCCCCGCGCTCTACGGCCGTAGTGCTGTCCATCCAACCCGAGGCAGCGGAGAAGGGTGTCACCTACAAGGATGTCATCGCGGAAGCAAAAACCAAAGTGAACCTGTCCGAATTGGAAATCGAGTCAGTCAGGTTCAAAGTGGCGGCTACTGGCGCCCGGTTGTTGGAAATACCAGGGGCAACCAGCGCGTCAAAGGCAGATAAGCTGGCTGAGAAGCTACAGGAGTTATTCAATCCAGAGGAGGTCAGAGTTACACGTCCTACCAAATGTGCTGAAATGCGCATATCTGGCCTGGATGACTCTGTGACAACGGAAGACATCAGAGCTGCGGTAACAAGTGCTGGAAATTGTTTGGCCCAGGATGTCAAAATCGGTGACATAAAATCGGACGTCAGAAGCCTAGGGACGGTGTGGATCCGCTGTCCTGTTGCAGCTGCGAAAAAGGTGGCTGAAAGTGGGCGATTCCTCGTGGGATGGGTTTCAGCGCAAGTAAAGTTGCTCGAAACCCGTCCCCAACGCTGTTATCGTTGTCTAGAGACGGGCCATATGAGGGTGAACTGTTCCTCTGAGGTTGATCGGTCTGATCTATGCTACCGATGTAGCCAACCGGGCCACAAAGCCAACGTGTGTACCGCCAAGCCTCACTGCGCGCTCTGTGCAGTAGCGGGTAAAGCTGCAGAGCACAGGTCAGGCAGCAAGAACTGCGCTGCCCCCCGTGCTAAGAGATCGAGGACAAAGACTGACGATGGCCCCCGGGCCTCCTCGCAGCCTGTCCGCCCACCCAACTCCAACTTGGATGGGGCAGAAGAGGAGATGAGCATGACTGTTGGATAATATGGCTCTACATGTGCTACAGGCGAACCTCAACCATTGCGCCAGAGCTCAGGACCTTTTGTTCCAGAGTATGGCGGAATGGTCGATACAAATGGCAGTGATAGCGGAGCCATATTCTGTCCCAGCTCGAGCAGGTTGGATAGGGGACTTGGACGAAACCGTGGCCCTGGTATCGCGGAGCGCAGCCGGCTCCACACCTTTGCAAAGTGTCAAAAAGGGCCACGGATTTGTCGCAGCAACTGGCGGAGGTATGGCTTTGGTGGGAGGCTACTTTTCACCAAATAAAAGTCTGGCCGAATTTGAGCAATTTCTGGGGGAGGTTGGTGCTATTGTCAGGCAGCTGCACCCCACTCCCGTCATTGTTGCCGGGGATTTTAATGCGAAATCCAGAGCGTGGGGTTCTGCAGTGACGGATGTGCGTGGGCAGTGCCTGGAAGACTGGGCGGTAGCCTATGGTCTGGAGGTTCTCAACTCTGGGTCAGTGGACACGTGCGTGCGGCAACAGGGTGGCTCCGTAATCGACATTACGTTCGCTGACGCCGCCCTGGCACGCCGTGTTTTTGATTGGAAAGTTCAGGAGAGTGTAGAGACTCTTTCAGATCATCGCTACATTACGTTCAGCGTCTCTGCGCTCACAGCCATAGTGACTGCGCAAAGTCAGTCCCTCAGAGGAGGCGGTCCACGCTGGGCACTAAAACGCCTCGACCGCGAAGTGCTGGAGGAAGCAGCCCTGGTAAAGGCATGGCTGCCGGTTCCCGAAGGTCCGCTAGATATAGAATGCGAAGCGCAATGGCTAGGGGATGCAATGACTGAAAATTGCGATGCGGCCATGCCACGAGTCCGCCAATTACCACCTCAGCGTAAGGTGTACTGGTGGTCCGCAGAATTGACACAGCTACGACAATCATGTATAGCTGCGAGGCGTGAGTACACAAGGAGTCGAAGACGACAGCGGCGGGATTTCCAAGAGGAAACGCAACTATACTCCGCCTACCGAGAGCGGGTCCTAGCTCTAAAGGTCGCTATTGGCAAGGCAAAAGACTTAGCGGAAAAGGAGATGCTGGAGAGTCTCAATAAGGACCCGTGGGGCAGGCCCTACAGAATGGTGAGGTGCAAGCTTCGACCGTGGGCCCCCCCGCTGACTCAGACTCTCCCGCCTCAACTTCTTGGACTGGTAGTTGATACCCTTTTTCCGGAGAGAACCGGCTTTGTTCCCCCTCCGATGGCTCCGCCAGAGGAACAGGCTATGGTGGGCGTGGAATCTGCTAGTATACCAGAAGTCACCGCAGGGGAATTAGGAGCGGCTTTGCTACGTCTTCGCCAAAAGAATAAGGCACCAGGGCCTGACGGAATACCAGGTCGGGCTTGGGTAGTCGCATTAGGCCCACTTGAGCCCAGAGTAAGAGCACTCTTCACAGTGTGCATGGAGCAAGGCCATTTTCCGCGTGCATGGAAGACGGGTAAACTTGTGCTGATCCATAAGGAAGGGCGTCCGGCAGATTCGCCATCCGCATATCGGCCAATTGTATTGCTAGACGAGGTGAGCAAGCTCTTTGAGCGTGTAATCTCGGCTCGTCTCGTCAAGCATCTCGATAACGTAGGGCCAAATTTGAATGAAAGTCAATTTGGTTTCCGGCGTTGCAGGTCGACAATTGACGCAATCGCTCGAGTCAAAGGTTTGGCGGATGTAGCGGTGTCTCGGGGCGGAGTTGCTCTTGCGGTTTCGCTGGATATCTCGAACGCGTTTAACACCCTGCCTTGGGAGTGCATTAAGGAGGCGCTTAGGTATCATGCCGTGCCGAGCTACTTAAGTAACATCATTGGGGCCTATCTATCACATAGGGCAGTCAAATACCCGGCACATGACGACTGGAAGGAAAAACCAATGTCGTGCGGCGTCCCACAGGGGTCCGTCCTCGGACCACTCCTGTGGAATGTCGGCTACGACTGGGTTTTACGAGGAAGGATCCTGCGTGGCGTTGCACTGACGTGCTATGCTGACGACACTCTCGTCACGGCGGTGGCTGACACATTTAGAGAGGCGTCTCTTTTGGCAACGGCAAGTGTTGCTCACGTGGTGGCGAGGATTAAGAAACTAGGGCTTGAGGTGGCCCTACATAAATCAGAGGCCATCTGTTTTCACGGTCCCCGAAAGGCACCCCCACCTGGCGCACAACTGGTAGTCGGAGGAGTTTCCGTCGGCGTCGAGTCTACAATGAAATACCTGGGACTTGTACTCGACAGCCGATGGAACTTCAAGGAGCATTTCCAGCGCTTGGCCCCGAAGCTCATCGGAGCCGCGAGAGCGCTTGGTCGGCTCCTACCTAATGTAGGCGGACCAAATGTCGGCTGTCGGCGACTCTATACAATGGTAGTGAGGTCGATGGCTCTGTACGGGTCTCCTATCTGGGTAGATGCTCTAAATGCCCACAACAAGGCCCTTCTACGAAGGCCACAAAGAGCCATGGCCATTAGAGTCGTGCGGGGATATCGAACGATATCTTATGAGGCAGCCTGCGTCATGGCCGGGACTCCACCCTGGGACCTAGACGCCGAAGTTCTGGCTAGCGTGTACAGTCAGATCACCAACTCGCGAGCCGGAGGACAAGAGCCGTTGCCGGAGGAGATAAAACGCTGGAGAATGGACGCGAGAGACACTCTTCTCCGGAAGTGGGGCGAAAGACTGGAAGATCCGAGTGCCGGTCGAGCGACAGTCAGTGCCATTAAGCCAGTGCTAAAAGAATGGGTTGAGAGGCAACATGGAGTGGTGTCTTTTCACCTTGCACAGGTCTTATCTGGTCACGGGTGCTTTGGCAAGTACCTGTGCAAGGTGTCTAGAAGGGAACCGACGTCAGCGTGTCACCACTGTAATGGTGTAGAAGACACAGCGCAGCACACGCTGGCAGAGTGCCCCGGATGGGCTGAGCAGAGAAACCGTTTGGTTTTAACAGTCGGGGCGGACTTAACCTTACCGGCTATTGTGAAGACCATGGTCGAAACCAGGCGGTGCTGGCAAGCCGTAGCCTCCTTTTGCGAGGAAGTAATGGCGAGTAAAGAGGTGGCCGAGCGCGCACGGGAAGAGGATGCCGGAGCCGACCCGATGCGGCGCAGACGGATAGGGCGCAGGCGTCTGGCGCACGATCGCCGGTTGCCGCCATAGTGAGGATCTCCGGGTGGCAGACACGGGGGCGTCTGCTATCCACTGGAAAGGAGTCCTCGAGATGAGGGGCGTGCATAGTGTTCTGGTACGCCCCTAACAGTATTTTAGGTGATCCAGCAAATCACCCAGGGACGGGCCCGCTGGGCAACTGCTGGTGGAGTCGCGGATGTGTGCTACAGCGTTCCCGTGGCTCCACCATAAGCAGTATGAAAGACACCCCAGGTTTTTAGTCAGTAGGAATCTGACATATCCACTGCGCTTCCCCCGAGGCGTAGTGGAATCTCATGAAAGATTTTCCTGGGTAAACAAAAAAAAAAAAAAAAAAAAGGTTAGGTTAGGTTAGGTTAGGTTAGGTTAGGTTCGGCAGAAGTCAGTACATCCGGTACAGCGTCTGCACGCCATCGGATAATACAAGTGGCTCAATTAACCGGTCCCTGAGCGGAGAAGGACCACGTTGGGCATTAAAACGCCTTGACAGGGATTTGCTCGACCTTGCCGCAGGCGTCGAGGCCTGGAACCCGATCCCCGAGGGCCCAGTAGATGTGGAAGAAGAGGCGCGAGCGCTCGGTGAAACGATGATAAACCTTTGCGACGCAGCAATGCCCCGAGTAAAACCTCTTCCTCCAAAACGCCAGGTCTACTGGTGGTCAGCCGAGCTTAACCAACTCCGACAGTCATGCGTCGCCGCGAGACGCATTTATAGCCACCAGCGGAGGCGTCGACGCAGAGATCACGCACAGGAGGCGGAACTCTATGCGACATACATCCAGCGCAAGAAAAGCCTACAAGTGGCTATTAGCAAGGCGAAGGAGGGCTCCCAGCGGGAGATGCTGGATACGCTCAACAGGGACCCGTGGGGCCGTCCATATAAAATGATCCGAAGCAAGCTCCGCCCCTGGGTACCACCACTGACGCGAAGTCTCGAACCAAACTTGCTGCGGAACGTGGTCGCGGCCCTGTTCCCGACCAGTGAGGGTTTTACCCCGCCAGCAATGGCGCCGCCAACGGCACCCGGGGACGATGAGGTGGACGTTCCTAGCGTGTCTAGCGGTGAACTGGGAGCAGCGATCCTTAGGCTGAAGGGGAAAAACACAGCCCCTGGACCCGACGGAATCCCAGGACGCGCCTGGGTCTTGGCCAATAATGCGTTGGAGACAAGATTGCTCAAGCTTTTAACGGCCTGCTTCGAGCAAGCTATTTTCCCCCGTCGGTGGAAGGTTGGCAAACTTGTCCTCCTTAGGAAGGAAGGGCGCCCAGCGGACTCACCGGCTGCATACCGCCCCATTGTTCTGCTTGATGAGGTGGGCAAGCTGTTTGAGCGCATCATCGCTACCCGCCTCATCAAGCACCTTATTCGCATCGGCCCGGATGTAGCAGACTGCCAGTACGGCTTTCGCGGTGGTCGCTCAACCGTAGATGCCATCCTCCGCGTAAAAGAGCTAGCGAACAAGGCGGTGTCCGAGAAAGAGGTGGTGTTGGCGGTGTCCCTTGACATCGCCAACGCCTTTAATAGCCTGCCTTGGGGATGTGTGATGGAGGCGCTGCGGTACCACCAAGTGCCCGCGTACTTGAGGCACATGGTCGGCGCGTACCTCTCTGAGAGGTACGTAATCTACCCAGGTCGGGAGGAATGGGGAAGGCACCGAATGTCTTGCGGTGTTCCACAGGGGTCGGTCTTGGGCCCACTTCTGTGGAACATCGGTTACGATTGGGTCCTGCGCGGCGCAAATCTTCCAGGCGTCAATTTGACCTGCTATGCAGATGACACGCTGGTGACAGTGCGCGGGAAAACGCACCGGCATGCCGGTATTTTGGCTACAGCAGGCGTAGCGCACGTGGTCGATCGCATCCGGCTGTTGGGGCTAAAGGTAGCGCTCCAAAAATCGGAAGCGATATGCTTCCACGGTCCTCGGAATGCACCACCGCCGGATGCGCACATTGTGGTGGGTGGTACCAGGATAAAAATCGAGTCCACCATGAGGTACCTGGGCCTAACTCTCAACAGCCGGTGGAGCTTCCATGCCCACTTTAAGGGCCTGGTGCCCAAGCTGCTGAAAGCCGCTGGCGCTCTGGGGCGTATACTCCCAAACACGGGGGGGCCCAAAGCGTCGTGTAGGCTGCTATATATGGGGGTCCTAAGATCTATGGCCCTCTATGGAGCCCCCGTATGGGCGGACACCCTGCAGCGACAGGAAATCGCCCTGCTGCGAAGACCACAACGGGTGATTGCCACTAGAATGATACGGGGATATCGAACAATATCATATGAGGCGGCATGCGTGCTGGCTGGGTCGCTTCCCTGGGACCTGGACGCGAGGGCCCTTGCGGCGGTTTATCGCTGGCGCAAGGAGGCACACGGTCGTGGCGACTCACCAGCACCGAGTGAGATGGAGGGACGCAGGGAAGCTGCACGCGTCGGGATGGTGGCAATATGGAGGGAGAGGCTGGCACAACCTAGTGCGGGCCTCAAGACCATCCAGGCAGTTCGACCAATGTTCGAGCAGTGGCTGGACCGGCCCCATGGCGCAATGACCTTCCGGCTGACGCAGATACTCTCGGATCACGGGTGCTTCGGAAAGTATCTGCGTCGCATAGGGCGAGAGCCGACGGCAAAGTGCCACCACTGCGACAACTGCCCGGAAGAGACGGCCCAGCACACGCTGGAGTTGTGCCCAGCCTGGGACGCAGAGCGACGGACATTGTGCGCCGCAATAGGCCATGACCTCTCGCTGCCCACTGTAGTCCGCAGAATGGTGGAAAGGAAAATAGCATGGAAAGCGGTCCTTGCCTTCTGCGAGACAGTCATAGAGAAGAAAGAGGCAGCCGAGAGACAGAGGGAGGCAACTTCCAATGATCCCGGCCGCCGACGGCGAAATGGGAGAAGACGGCGAGCCTACGATCACCACCTGCCCCCTTAACAGGAGCCAGGGCCGGCAGGCTTGGGGAAGTCTGTCGGCCGAGCAACAAACTGGCCCGCGATGGCGTTGCGCGTGCTTCAGCGCGCCACTCGGAAATCGTCGGTGGAGGGGCTGAACACCTCACCCTCCTACCACAGAGCTTGGGGCCGTCCACCAGGCCAACCACCGCCGGGTCGCGGAAGAGTGCTTCGGCGTGCCCGTAACCCGGCAATAAGGTGATGAGTGGGAACACCGTGGGGTTTTAGACGGTAGTCCGGGCGGTTCCCGGGAGCCCGTCATACCCGCCCAGGCTTCCCCGGCCGGGCGGGATGCGTAAAGGCATTTCCCCACGTAAAAAAAAAAAAAAAAAAAAAAAAAGGTTCGGCAGAAGTGGGGTGCGTGGGCTGGTAGACCTCCTTGTGGTGCACCCTGGGAGGGGGGAGATAGCCGCCCAGTTGCGCGTTTGCTGTCTTCCCTCTGCTAACTACCAGTCACAGTCGTGGAGATGCAGTTGAGTACACTCCTGCGTGGGCTTTAGTGCCGTGTTCGGTGTTGGCCGCTCCCAGCATGCCTCAGCTCATCTGAGGTGGCAAGGGACGCGGCCGTCGTCTTTGCCCGGTAGCCTACCTGGCAGCCCTTGGGCAGAAGTGGCGGTGCAGATGCACCTTTTGCTTTTGGGGCCCTTTGTCAAGGGCCAGTGGCCGTCGTCGGGCGGCGTGGGATGGCGGGCCTGCAAGGCTCGCGGCGCGGCGGGTCTGGCGGTCGCCTTCGTGCGGCTGCTGGTTGAGTTTCGGCTCCCCGTCGGGCAACCCGTAACCTGCACTGAGCGGACCGGGGGCGCTGCTCACTGAGAGTAGCGCCGCGTGGAAGAAAACCACTATAATAAATCACCCCAATCCCAAGGTGAGCGGATCGTGCCGATGGGATGCGTGGCTGGAGGGAGTCCAGTCCCGAGCGTGCGGGGGAGCTCACCCCCGAAAAAAGAGCCGACGATGTGGAGTCATCGAGGTTATAAACATGAGTACAAGCGGTTTTGATTATCTCCGGGCGGGTAACCAACCCCGTCCATCCGCTTCGCCCTCGCCCTGCCAGACGCCCACCAGCCCGCCAATGTGGCAGCTGAGGCCGAGGTGTCAATAGAAATGGAGGTATTATAATGGCACTTTCATTCCTACAGGCGAACCTCAACCACTGCGCTAGGGCTCAGGACCTCCTGTTCCAAAGCATGGCGGAGTGGCTGACACACGTGGCTATTGTTTCCGAGCCCTACTTTATCCCCCAAAGGAACAATTGGGCTGGGGACCACGACGGCTTGGTAGCGATAGTCACACAAACGGCAGCTGGCTCTCCACCGTTCACGAGGGTGGAGAAAGGAAGAGGCTTCGTAGCTGTTGTCATTGGAGGCACCCTGGTGGTTGGTGTTTATTTTTCGCCTAACAGGACCCTGGCTGAATTTGAGTCTTTCCTAACGGACCTGGGATCGCTTATTACGCGAAGCCACGCAAACTCCGTGCTCGTTGCTGGGGATCTCAACGCCAAATCCGTGGCTTGGGGATCCCCCTCAACGGACGTGCGTGGGCGCGAACTGGAGGAGTGGGCCATCACAACGGGCCTAGCCGTGGTTAACACAGGGTCGGTAAACACGTGCGTGCGGCAACAGGGTGGCTCCATTGTGGACGTGACGTTCGCCAATGCCGCCCTGGCGCGCCGTGTACAGGGCTGGGAAGTGCTCGAGGGCGTGGAGACGTTATCCGATCACCTGTACATCCGGTACAGCGTCTGCACGCCATCGGATAATACAAGTGGCTCCATTAACCGGTCCCTGAGCGGAGAAAGACCACGTTGGGCATTAAAACGCCTTGACAGGGATTTGCTCGACCTTGCCGCAGGCGTCGAGGCCTGGAACCCGATCCCCGAGGGCCCAGTAGATGTGGAAGAAGAGGCGCAAGCGCTCGGTGAAACGATGACAAACCTTTGCGACGCAGCAATGCCCCGAGTAAAACCTCTTCCTCCAAAAGACCAGGTCTACTGGTGGTCAGCCGAGCTTAACCAACTCCGACAGTCATGCGTCGCCGCGAGACGCATGTATAGCCACCAGCGGAGGCGTCGACGCAGAGATCACGCACACGAGGCGGAACTCTATGCGACATACATCAGGCGCAAGAAAGGCCTACAAGTGGCTATCAGCAAGGCGAAGGAAGGCTCCCAGCGGGAGATGCTGGAGACACTCAACAGGGATCCGTGGGGCCGTCCATATAAAATGATCCGCAACAAGCTCCGCCCCTGGGTACCGCCACTGACGCGAAGTCTCGAGCCAAACCTGCTGCGGAACGTGGTCGCGGCCCTGTTCCCGACCAGTGAGGGTTTTACCCCGCCAGCAATGGCGCCGTCAATGGCACCCGGGGACGATGAGATGGACGTTCCTAGCGTGTCTAGCGGTGAACTCGGAGCAGCGATCCTTAGGCTGAAAGGGAAAAACACAGCCCCTGGACCCGACGGAATCCCAGGACGCGCCTGGGTCTTGGCCAATAATGCGTTGGAGACAAGATTGCTCAGGCTTCTAACGGCCTGCTTCGAGCAAGCTATTTTCCCCCGTCGGTGGAAGGTTGGCAAACTTGTCCTCCTTAGGAAAGAAGGGCGCCCAGCGGACTCACCGGCTGCATACCGCCCCATTGTTCTGCTTGATGAGGTGGGCAAGCTGTTTGAGCGCATCATCGCTACCCGCCTCATCAAGCATCTTATTCGTGTCGGCCCGGATGTAGCAGACTGCCAGTACGGCTTTCGCGGTGGTCGCTCAACCGTAGATGCCATCCTCCGCGTAAAAGAGCTAGCGAACAAGGCGGTGTCCGAGAAAGAGGTGGTGTTGGCGGTGTCCCTTGACATCGCCAACGCCTTTAATACCCTACCTTGGGGATGTGTGATGGAGGCGCTGCGGTACCACCAAGTGCCCGCGTACTTGAGGCGCATGGTCGGCGCGTACCTCTCTGAGAGGTACATAATCTACCCAGGTCGGGAGGAATGGGGAAGGCACCGAATGTCTTGCGGTGTTCCACAGGGGTCGGTCTTGGGCCCACTTCTGTGGAACATCGGGTACGATTGGGTCCTGCGCGGCGCAAATCTTCCAGGCGTCTATTTGACCTGCTATGCAGATGACACGCTGGTGACAGTGCGCGGGAAAACTCACCGTCATGCCGGTATTTTGGCTACAGCAGGCGTAGCGCACGTGGTCGATCGCATCCGACTATTGGGGCTAAAGGTAGCGCTCCAAAAATCGGAAGCGATATGCTTCCACGGTCCTCGGAATGCACCACCGCCGGATGCGCACATTGTGGTGGGCGGAACCAGGATCAAAATCGAGTCCACCATGAGGTACCTGGGCCTAACTCTCAACAGCCGGTGGAGCTTCCTTGCCCACTTTAAGGACCTGGTGCCCAAGCTGATGAAAGCCGCTGGCGCTCTGGGGCGTATACTCCCAAACACGGGGGGGCCCAAAGCGTCGTGTAGGCTGCTTTATATGGGGGTCCTAAGATCTATGGCCCTCTATGGAGCCCCCGTATGGGCGGACACCCTGCAGCGTCAGGAAATCACCCTGCTGCGAAGACCACAACGGGTGATGGCCACTAGAATGATACGCGGATATCGCACAATATCATATGAGGCGGCATGCGTGCTGGCTGGGTCGCTTCCCTGGGACCTGGACGCGAAGGCCCTTGCAGCGGTTTATCGCTGGCGCAAGGAGGCGCACGGTCGTGGTGACTCACCAGCACCGAGTGAGGTGGAAGGACGCAGAGAAGCTGCACGCATCGGGATGGTGGCAATATGGAGGGAGAGGCTGGCACAACCTAGTGCGGGCCTCAAGACCATCCAGGCAGTTCGCCCAATGCTCGAGCAGTGGTTGGACCGGCACCATGGCGCAATGACCTTCCGGCTGACGCAGATACTCTCGGATCACGGGTGTTTCGGGAAGTATCTGCGTCGCATAGGCCGAGAGCCGACGGCAGAGTGCCACCACTGTGGCAACTGCCCGGAAGAGACGGCCCAGCATACGCTGGAGGTGTGCCCAGCCTGGGAGGAAGAACGCCGGACATTGTGCGCCGCAATAGGCCATGACCTCTCGCTGCCCACCGTTGTCCGCAGAATGGTTGAAGGCAAGAGGGCATGGAAAGCGGTCCTTGCCTTCTGCGAGACAGTGGTAGAGAAGAAAGAGGCGGCCGAGAGACAGAGGGAGGAAACTTCCGTCGATCCTGGTCGCCGACGGCGAAACGGGCGGAGGCGGCGAGCCTACGATCGCCACCTGCCCCCTTAACAGTGGCCAGGGCCGGCAGACTTGGGGAAGTGTGTCGGCCGTAACAAACTGACCCGTGATGGTGTTGCGCGTGCTCAGCGAGCAACTCAGTCATTGTCGGTGGAAGAGGTGTGGCACCTCACCCTCCTGTCACAGAGCTTGTGGCCTCCCACCAGGCCAATCACCGCCGGGTCGCGGAAGAGTGCTTCGGCGTGCCCGTAACCCGGCAATATGGTGACGAGTGGGAACACCGTGGGGTTTTAGACGGTAGTCCGGGCGGTTCCCGGGAGCCCGTCATACCCGCCCAGGCTTCCCCGGCCGGGCGGGATGCGTAAAGGCATTTCCCCACGTAAAAAAAAAAAAAAAGGTTAGGTTGTTTGAGGAACATTTCCGGCGCTTAGCTCCAAAACTGCTGGCCGCAGCTGGAGCGCTTGGTCGAATACTTCCCAATTTAGGAGGACCAGGTGGAGCATGCCGGCGTTTATATATAGGCGTAGTGCGTTCAATGGCACTATATGGGGCACCGATATGGGCGGACTGTCTGAGCGCTCGAAATGTGGCCCTACTGCGTCGTTCACAACGGGCTATAGCGCTCAGAGTGGCAAGGGCGTACCGTACGGTGTCATCCACTGCAGCGTGTTTGCTAGCTAGTAGCCCGCCCTGGGACCTGGAAGCCCAATTACAATCAGGAGTATATTGGCGGCTACTGGCAGCAAGAAACGAAGAGAACTGGCCAGCCCCGCGCGAGGTAAACCAGTGGCGGGACGAGGCGCGCGTTGTCCTCCTCCGGAGGTGGTCGGAGCGATTGGAGGTCCCGGGAGCAAGTCGGGATCTGGTAGCCGCTGTTCGGCCTGTACTTGAGAAGTGGGTTGAGCGGAAGCATGGTGCCCCTTCTTACCACCTCACGCAGCTCCTGACGGGGCATGGTTGCTTCGGCAAGTATCTGTGTGAGATGGTCGGTAGGGAACCGTCGACGGTGTGCCACCATTGTGGAGTGGGAGCAGTGGATACAGCCAAGCACACGCTTGAGGAGTGCCCTGCGTGGGCTGGCCCTCGCGTTGCTTTATCCACGGTGGTTGGAGCTGACCTATCGATGCCGACTTTGATCAGCCAAATGGTCCGTAGTGAGGAAGCTTGGGGAGCAGTAGCCACCTTCAGTAAGTCAGTCCTGACGCAGAAGGAAGCAGCTGAGCGTGTGCGTGAGGACGACGCTAACTCGGTCCCACAGCGCCGCAGGAGGCCAGGTAGGCGGCGGAGAGCCTTTGCAGGCCGCATGCAGCCACCATAACGGGGAACTACGGGTGATGGGTCGGGAGTTCCATCGCCCGCCTAGCGGAAGCCCCGAGCTGGAAGGCCCCCATTGTGTTCTGGGGTGCCGACAGCGGAGTAAGTAGGCTGCTACCTACCACATTAAGTGGGCCCGAGAGGGCAACGTTGACAGAGTTCCGGATGTGTGCAATAGCGTTCCCGGGGCTCTGTCCAAATGCGTGTGGCGGAACACCCCAGGGGTTTTAGTCCGTGGGAGTCGGACATACCCACTCGGCTTCTCCCGGGCCGGGTGGGATCCATAACGGATTTCCCCAGGGTCAACAAAAAAAAAAAAAAAAAAAAAAAAAAAAGGTTAGGTTAGGTTAGGTTAGGTTAGGTTAGGTTAGGTTAGGTTAGGTTAGGTTAGGTTGATAGACGACTTTCGATGGACGACTCACGCACCTCCTCTGGGTCTCCAAATTTAAATGGAGTGAGCATATACTTGCGTGCTCGCCTCCCACCCCTGGTTGACACATCTAAAGACATCGGAGCAGTTACCCCGTCACCAGGAGACAGCCCCTGTACCTCCGGGCTAACACCGACACCGGCGGGCGAGACGGGTCGCACTGTGTGCGTGGTCCCGTCCGTGCCTTCATTCCGATTTCCGGGATTCGCGGTTCCCTCGTCCAACCGGGTCAACACCACTCGGGCAACCCTCTCGAAACGGGTCTCTTGCCCACCCTTCCGCAAAGGCACCAGCGCGTGCGCGTCTGGGGCATCCCCCCGTTCCGCAAAAAAGGCCACCTGTTGGAGAGACCTTGGGACCTCCTCCTCGGGGCGCTCCTTGCCCCGCCCTCTTGGCAAAAAGCGGCCAGAACCGTCGCGCGGTATGCCTTCTGTGCTTGTCCTGGGCGCGATCTGGATTGCGGCCGCGTTCAGGTCAATACGAGGGCTACCACCCTCCCCTTGCACTGGCGAGCGTGCAAGGGTGAGGCGGGGGTGGAAAGCCTCTTTCTTTTCTGTGGGGCTATAGATGCGCGCCATAGAAGAGTCCTTCTCCGCCGCTTTTTCAACAGCGCCTTTTGTTGGGTTGGGTTCGCCTCCATCAGCCCCAACGCCGCCTCTCAGCCTCAGTATTCTATTTTGATCAAAGTCCGGTGTGACGTAGCCAAGGTCGTGTTCACGGAGGCCGGCATCTGGCCGGCCTACGAAGCAGTTTTTGCCCCCTCCGTATACGACGGGGCAGCCATCCGCCAGGGCGAATGGACGGGATTGGTTACCCGCCCGGAGATAATCGAAACTGCTTTTACTCATGATGATTACCACAATGACTCCACATCGTCGTCTCTTTTTTCGGGGGTGAGCTCCCCCGCACGCTCGGGACTGGACTCCCTCCAGCCACGCATCCCATCGGCACGATCCGCTCACCTTGGGATTGGGGTAATTTATTATAGTGGTTTTCTTCCACGCGGCGCTACTCTCAATGAGCAGCGCCCCCGGTCCGCTCAATGCGGGTTACGGGTTGCCCGACGGGGAGCAGAAACTCAACCAGCAGTCGCACGAGGGCGACCGCCAGACCCGCCGCGCCGCGAGCCTTGCAGGCCCGCCATCCCACGCCGCCCGAAGACGGCCACTGGCCCTCGACAAAGGGCCCCAAAGGTGAAAGGTGCGTCTGCACCGCCACCACTGCCCACGGGCAAAGACGGCCGCATCCCTTGCCACCTCAGATGAGCTGAGGCATGCTGGGAGCGGCCAACACCGTACACGGCACTAAAGCCCACGCAGGAGTGTACTCGACTGCATCTCCACGACTGTGACTGGTAGTTAGCAGAGGGAAGACAGCGAACGCGCAACTGAGCGGCTATCTCCCCCCTCCCAGGGTGCACCACAAGGAGGTCTACCAGCCCACGCACCCCACCCCTATCAACCTTTTTTTTTTTTTTTTTTTTTTTTTTTTGACCCAGAGAAATGCGTTACGCATACCAATACGTAATATGAGGCCTGCGGGGACAAGCCAGATATTACGCATTAGTTATGTGGGACTCTCCGGTCCAAACGAGGACCAGCCTACCCACTAAAACTCTGGGATGCTGCCTCCACCGTGCCCGAGTGGTGATGCCATGGGATCGCGAACATTTCACCACGACATCACCGGCACCATCGCCCTAAGGCGAACCCTCACCAAAAAGGCACACTGTAGCATGACCAGTGTGCCTTCCCGCACCGACCTCCCTACACCCCGGGAAGGTTAGGGACCCGCACCGACACACGGTGATCTGGTCCCACCCGCGCCACGGCACCGGGAGGACAAACGCCCCTACCCCGGCGCCCAGCGGGAGGACAAACGCCCCTACCCCGCAGCCCTCCGCAGCCGAAGCCGCCGGCCCCCCAGTGGGCCGTGTAATTTTTTATAGAGGTTTTCTTCCTCGCGACTGCAAGCCTACCGCAAGCGGGGTCTTCACAGTCCCCGGTCCGGACATCATCGGCCCTCTGCCTAGTCGGGATTACGGGGCCGTTATATTTGACGAGGCAAACGGTCGGTGCCTCGAACCGCACTACGCCGCCGAAGCGGCCCACCCTCGTCGGACCTGGGGATTTCTCCGTGGAGAAGTCCTTGGTCCGATACCCTCCTCCCCCCTGACAGGTTATTGGTAGCCCGACAAGTGATCACTTAGGGTCCACTAAATGATCACTTGCCGTGCCTCCAGGACGCACCGGCCAAGACTCTACCCTTACCTGACGGGCGGACCAGAGGGCCGAACTGGTCACAGTTGTTGGGAACAATCTGTCGCTGTCGGCCGTGGTAAAATCCATGGTCGACAGTGACAGATCTTGGAAGGCAATGCTCTCCTTCTGTGAGGATGTGGTGGCACAGAAGGAGAAAGCGGAACGGGCTAGAGAGGATGCGGCAGAAGCACCTCAGCAACGCCGCCGGAGAGTCGGTCGCAGAAGGCTGGCGCACGACCGCCGACTGCCGCCGTAAACGGGATCCCCAGACGATGAACACGGGGCCGTTCGTCGTCTGATGGAGTGGGGTCCCCGGGTTGGATGGTGTGCCAAGTGTTCCGGGCACACCACCTCTGATGGTAGGGAGACAGAGAAGTCCCCCAGTGTTGGGTCCGATAACGGACAACCACCGGCTGAGACGCGGAAGAATCTTAGTTCCCGTATCTCAGCCTATGGGTGGAAGAGGAACACCCGGGGGTTTTTAGTCAGTAGAAGTCTGACATAACCACCGCCCCTCCCCGTAGAGCGGTGGTATCCATGAGGATTTTCCCCCGGAAAAAAAAAAAAAAAAAAAAAAAAAAAAAGGTTGATAGGGGTGCGTGGGCTGGTAGACCTCCTTGTGGTGCACCCTGGGAGGGGGGAGATAGCCGCTCAGTTGCGCGATCGCTGTCTTCCCTCTGCTAACTACCAGTCACAGTCGTGGAGATGCAGTCGAGTTCACTCCTGCGTGGGCTTTAGTGCCATGTTCGGTGTTGGCCGCTCCCAGCATGCCTCAGCTCATCTGAGGTGGCAGGGGATGCGGCCGTCTTAGCCCGGTTGCCTACCTGGCAGCCACTGGGCAGTGGTGGCGGTGCGGACGCACCTTTCGCTTGTAGGGCCCTTTGTCCAGGGCCAGTGGCCGTCTTCGGGCGGCGTGGGATGGCGGGCCTGCAAGGCTCGCGGCGCGGCGGGTCTGGCGGTCGCCCTCGTGCGACTGCTGGTTGAGTTTCGGCTCCCCGTCGGGCAACCCGTAACCCGCATTGAGCGGACCGGGGGCGCTGCTCATTGAGAGTAGCGCCGCGTGGAAGACAACCACTATAATAAATTACCCCAATCCCAAGGTGAGCTGATCGTGCCGATGGGATGCATGGCTGGAGGGAGTCCAGTCTCGAGCGTGCGGGGGAGCTCACCCCCGAAAAAAGAGACGACGATGTGGAGGCATTGCGGTTATAAACATGAGTACAAGCAGTTTTGATTATCTCCGGGCGGGTAACCAACCCCGTCCATCCGCTTCGGCGGGTGGCTGCCCCGTCGTATACGGAGGGGGCAAAAACTGCTTCGTAGGCCGGCCAGTTGCCGGCCTTCGTGAACACGACTTTGGCTTATCCATACCGGACACCGATTGCGCAGGCACCTTAAGGCTGAGGGGCGGCGGAAAAGGAGAAAAGCCCACGAAGGCAGACGGAAGCGAAGCCGGCTCGGCTCAGAGCAGAGGTATTGCTGACGCGGCAGCGGAAGTGAGCGCCCCGATGGCGGAGGCCAACCTTGAGACGAACAATCGAGCGGAGGAGGAGAAGAAACTCTTTCGCCCTCGCGTCAACCTTCCACGTTCCCCAGTGCAGGGGGAGGACAGCAGCCCTCGACTGAACCTGAACGCGCCCGAGATCCAGATCGCGCCGAGGGCGCATACCAGCGGCCCAGCCCGTGACAGCTCGGGCCGTTTCGTACAGCGAGGGCGGGATATCGACCGCTCCGTGGACGAGGTCCCGAGGTCGCTCCAACAGGTGGCCTTTTTTGCGGAGCGGGGTGATGCCACAAACGAGGAGAGCGCGCTGGCGCCTTTGCGGGAGGGTGGGCACGAGACCTGCTTTGAAAGAGTTGCCCGAGTGGTGCTGACCCGGCTGGACGAGGGGACCGTGGATCCCGGGAATCGGGATGAGGGTAGAAACGGGACCATGCACACAGTGCGATCCGTCTCGCCTATCGGTGCCGGCCCGGAGGTACAGCGGCTGACCCCTGGTAACGGAGTGAATGCTCCGAGGCCCCTAAATGTCTCAACGGAAGGTGGGAGGCGAGCGCGCAAATACGTGCTCACTCCCTTCAAATTTGGAGATCCAGAGGAGGTGCGGGAGTCATCCGTCGACTCCCCAGTACCCCGATCAGACGCGGAAGACCCGCCGGGGCCGGCGGTGACGGGCATACCTGAGCAGCAGGAGAGTGCCTTCCAATCTCCCGGTGCGCGTGCCCAGCCACTGAGTAAAAAGCTCTGGCAGGCGCCCCGAAAAAGGCCTCGCCTCCAGGAAAATGAAAGCGAGTCTAGCCAATCCACAGCAAGTGGCAGCTCACTTCAGGCGTTGAAAGGGAAGGGCCGCTCACCCGCCGACATGGCAAAGGCTAAAGAGGAAAGGGAGGCCTTACGCCTACGGGCGGAGGTCGAGCTTGCTGATCGGGTGGCGGTGGTGGCCGCAGCCAGGAAAACTCGCAAAATGCGGTATGAATCCACGGCTAGCGACACGGCTGACAAATCAGCGCAGGAACTGGTGGCCCAGGTGCTGGATGACGTGGACATAATAGTCAGGGTGGCTAAGACGTCCGGAAACTTAAAAGGCACACACGTGCGAGACCTTAAAGACGCGGCGTTCTCAATCAAGAGGTCCGTCGAAGAGTTCAGTGTTCGCAGTATCTCGGAGGAGACTAGGCGGTTACAGGCGCAAAACGATCGCCTTAAGGCTGAAATGGCCAGTCTTCGCGAGGAGATGGCCCAATTGAAAAGTGATATGGAGAGGTCCCGGAACCAGGGCAGTCCGGCCCCCTCCCAACCGGCACTGATCGGGGGGCCGTCTCTCGAGCAGCCTATCAATCACAGCGACCTGCAAGAGTTCTCTCGCGCCATGATGGTTACTATTGGAACAATGATGGACGCCAAGCTGAACGAGAGACTCCCCTTGCACGCTATTACGAGGCCACATCTGGAGACAGACAGGAGGTGCCAAACGACTCTCGAATCCATCAACGCACCGGGGGCTCCAATGCCCGAACCCCTGCGGCCAACTGAGCGTGATGTCGTAGCCCAACCAACAAAGGCGACTACCCAGACGGTGCCAAAATCCACCTCTGCACCAGCACCAAGATCACGGCTGAAGGTCATAGTGGCAACCGACCCCACGGGGCCGATAATTGACCACCCCACCCCCAGCTCTGTAAAGGGAGGGAAACAAAAACGGAGGACAAAGAAGCAGACGCTGGCCGCCATTGAGGCCTCTGCTTCCAGAAAACCCGAAGTCTCCGAAGCGTCGCGCCCACCTCCACCGGCCCCCAAATCTACGAAAGGCTCGTGGAATGTCGCGGCTGGAAATGGGGCCAAAAGAAATAACGCAGCGAAAGGCACTCTGCCAGCGTGCTCCGAGGCTCGTAAGCTCCGTCTACCGAGGTCAGCGGCCATTGTGCTGACTTTGAAACCAGAGGCACAGCAACAGGGCGTGACTTATGCTAAAGTAATAGCAGAAGCTAGAAGCCGAGTTAAGTTGGCGGAGCTGGGAATTGAAGGAATACGATTTAAGACGGCAGCCACAGGCGCGCGCGTCCTGGAGTTACCAGGAGCGACCAGCAGCGACAAGGCCGATTCCCTCGCAAAAGCCCTGAAGGAGGTCTTAGGAGATGACGTCGTCCGGGTCGACAGGCCCACTAAGACTGCTGACATGCGGCTGTCGGGCTTGGATGACTCGGTTGACGTCAATGACGTAATCGCTGCAGTGGTCGAAGCGGCAAAATGCTCAGCGTCGTCTGTCAAATCTGGCGAAATTCGTAGAGACCACCGGGGCCTCGGTACGGTGCTGGTAACATGCCCTGTGGCGGTGGCCAAAAAGATTTGCGGATCTGGCCGTCTCAAAGTGGGGTGGGTAATGGCACAGGTTAAGCTTTTGCCCGCTAGACCAATGCGGTGCTACCGGTGTCTCGAATTAGGGCACGTTAGGGCACTGTGTCACTCAGATGTCGACCGTAGCGACATATGCTACCGCTGCGGTCAGGCCGGTCACAAGGCTAGCCAGTGTGCTGCTGAACCGCACTGCGTTTTGTGCGCCGCAGCGGGTAAAACAGCGAACCACCGGACGGGTGACAAATCGTGCAACCCGCCGAAGGCAAAGAAGAATAAAAAAAAGGCTGGTGACGGCGCTGGAGCCCTCTCGCCACCCACTTGTCCCCCTGCCTCCATAGAGGCTTGCGACGAGGCGGTACCAATTGTGATTGCCCAATAATGGCTCTCAAGATGTTACAGGCAAATATAAACCACTGCGCTAGGGCTCAAGACCTCTTATGTCAGAGCATGGCGCAGTGGCTTATCAATATTGCGGTTGTGGCGGAGCCATATTCGGTCCCGCCTAGGGAGAATTGGATCGGAGACATTAATGGAGTAGTGGCGCTTGTCTCCTGCACCGCGGCCGGAGCACCACCTTTTGAAAGGGTATCTCGTGGTCAAGGGTATGTGGCGGCGGTTGTGGGTGACACTACAATAATCGCCGTTTATTTTTCGCCAAACCGGACCCTGGCCGAATTCGAGCAGTTTTTGGTAGAGGTCGGTGCTCTAATCGGCAGAAGCCATCCGCACCCAGTTCTTGTTGCTGGAGATCTCAATGCAAAATCAGTAGCGTGGGGATCCCCAGCAACAGATGCACGGGGCAATGAGCTGTTGGAGTGGGCGATCTCATCCGGTCTCGAAATACAGAACCGAGGAACAATCAACACGTGCGTTCGGCAACAGGGCGGCTCTATCGTGGATGTCACGTTCGCGAATGCTGCCCTGGCGCGCCGGGTCCAGGGCTGGGAAGTCTTGGTGGACGTGGAGACATTGTCGGACCATAGATACATCCGATTCGATGTCTCTGCATCCCCAACGACCGTAACCAGCTCAAGCCGGAGCCTATCATCCCTGGGTCCGCGATGGGTTCTGAATAAAATGGATAGGGAGCTATTAAAGGAGGCAGCTATCATCCAGGCATGGCAAGCCGACTCGATGGAGCCCATTACGGAGGTAGAGGTAAGAGCCAGATGGCTACGTGATGCTATGTCCCGAATATGTGACGCGGCGATGCCCCGGGCGAAGCGCATCCCTCCAAAACGCGGTGTATACTGGTGGACAGCAGAGCTTACGCAGTTGCGTGAGCGATGCGTCGCTGCGAGACGCCGATACACACACCACCGCCGGCGGAGAGTGAGGAATGAGCTGGTTGAGACCTCCCTGTACGAGGCCTACAATTCGGCAAAGAAGGAGTTATCGGTGGCCATCAGTCAGGCCATAGAGTTGTCCAGGGAGATGCTGCTTGAGACTCTGAATCGCGATCCGTGGGGGAGGCCATATAAGATGGTGAGATCCAAACTTCGGCCTTGGGCTCCCCCGGTTACGGAAAGTCTTCATCCACACCTTCTGGACCAGGTCGTGTCCACATTATTCACCGAACGACAAGTACACCGTCCGTCACTGATGGTGCCTTCTGCAGCTGTGGAAGATGAGGGGGAAGTACCGTCTGTCTCGGAAGGGGAGCTAGGAGCGGCCGTCCTGCGCTTAAGAGCGAAAAACACGGCCCCTGGACCGGACGGTATTCCGGGCCGCGCACTGGTGCTAGCCATGGATGTTCTAGAGCCTAAGCTCCGCGAGCTGTTCTCGACATGTATGGAACATGCTCGCTTCCCACACGAGTGGAAGACGGGCCGCCTCGTGTTGCTGAAGAAGGAGGGGCGCCCAGCCGACTCACCATCGGCATATCGGCCGATTGTTTTGCTTGACGAGGTGGGCAAACTATTTGAACGTGTAATAGTTGCCCGGCTCGTCAGGCACATGAAAGAGGTGGGCCCCGACCTGGCCGATAACCAATTCGGCTTCCGCAGCGGCCGGTCCACAGTCGATGCGATCCTGCGGGTTAAAGACCTGGCAGATGAATCGGTGGCTCGAGGCGAAACTGTGTTGGCGGTGTCTCTTGACATCGCCAACGCATTTAACACCTTGCCCTGGGTGACTATCAAGGAAGCACTCCTCTACCACAGGGTGCCCAGATACCTGCGGCGGTTGGTTGAGGCTTACCTCTCTGAGAGGTTCGTCAAGTTTCCCGGCCGGCACGAATGGGGACACAGGGAGATGATGTGCGGTGTTCCACAGGGGTCGGTTCTCGGCCCACTCTTGTGGAACATCGGATACGACTCAGTGCTGCGCGGAGCAAATTTACGGGGAGTAGACGTAATTTGCTACGCTGACGACACGTTGGTTGCCGCTCGGGGAGGTAATTTCCAAGAATCGGCCATTTTGGCGACGGCTGCGGTGGCTCAAGTGGTGGGGCGAATCCGCCGAATCGGCTTGGAGGTCGCTCTGAACAAGTCTGAAGCCATTTCATTCCATGGGCCTCGGAAAGCGCCTCCAGTCGGTGCGCAAATCGTGGTGGGAGGAGTGTCCATCAGCATCGGGTCAAGCATGCGTTACCTTGGCGTTGTCCTCGATAGCAGGTGGACCTTTAAGGCACACTTCGATCGGCTCGCTCCAAACCTACTGGGTGCAGCCGCAGCTCTCGGACGCATACTCCCGAATACGGGAGGGCCCAAGGCCTCTTGCCGGCGGCTGTACCTAGGGGTGGTGCGCTCCATGGCTCTGTATGGCGCGCCCGTATGGGCCGGTGCCCTAAACAGTCGAATCACAGCCCTGCTACAGAGACCGCAGCGAGCAATGGCCGTCAGGGCAATTAGAGCATACCGAACGGTATCCACTGAGGCAGCGTGTGTTTTGGCCGGTTCTCTACCCTGGGACCTTGAAGCCACAATCCTTGCAGCCGTGTACTTTTGGCGAGAGGACGCACGTTCCCAGGGCAATTGGCCAGAACCAAGGGAGGTGGAGGCAAAACGGGAGGAATTTCGCCTCCAGGCGATCGATCTGTGGAAAGAGAGGCTAGCAACACCAGCTGCTGGCCTCCGAACAATTGAGGCGGTGCGCCCGGTATTGTCGGAGTGGTTGGACTGCAGTCATGGGGTACTCTCCTTCCGACTGACGCAGGTACTTACGGGGCATGGTTGTTTCGGACGGTACCTGTGTCGTATAGCCGGGAGAGAACCAACTATGGAGTGCCATGACTGCGGCGAGGCCGAGGACACAGCTCAGCACACATTAGAGCTTTGTCCGGCTTGGGTGAACGAGAGGGCCGATCTGGTTGCGGTTGTTGGTGGAGATCTGTCTCTGCCGGCTGTAATAAGGTCCATGGTCGACAGTGACAGGTCTTGGAGGGCAATGCTCACCTTCTGTGAGGATGTAGTGGCACAGAAGGAGAGGGCGGAACGGGCCAGGGAAGACGCTGCAGAAGCGCCCCAACAGCGCCGCCGGAGAGTTGGTCGCAGGAGGCTGGCGTACGACCGTCGACTGCCGCCATAAGGAGGACCTCCAGGCGACGAACACGGGGACGATCGTCGTCTGAAGGAGTAGGGTCCTCGAGCTGGGTGGTGTGCCTAGTGTTCCGGGCACACCACTTCTGAGTGTGGGGGGACATACTGGTCCCCCAGTGTTTTGGATCCGACTACGGACGGCCACAGACCGGGACGCGGAAGTATAATGGTCCCCGTATCCCGGTTGCCCAGTGGATGTGAGGAACACCCGGGGGTTTTTAGTCAGTAGAAGTCTGACATAACCACCGCCCCTCCCCGTGGCGCGGTGGTATCCATGAGGATTTTCCCCCGGAAAAAAAAAAAAAAAAAAAAAAAAAAAAAAAAAAAAAAAAAGGTTAGGTTAGGTTAGGTTAGGTTAGGTTAGGTTAGGTTTGGGGCGCTAGTCGGGTAACCTCCACGAGTGTCTGGGCTCTTCCAGTTCCCCTGGACCCTCGCGGGTCTGCGGGAAGGGGAAGGGTTCTGGCCGGTGCGCCCTGGAGGCAACGGTAAGTGATTCATCTTCGGAGGGATCGCTTACCGGTGCTACCAATAACCCGGAGACGGGGTCGCTCTGGGTGTTCCTCTGTTTAGCGGAGGACACTCCAGATGCGACCAATGGGGGGATGGGGGGTTCCGCATCAGGGAGTCGCATGACTCCCCAGGTGCGGCGAGAGGGACAGGCCATGCCGTATGCCTGTTTAAAGAATTACGGACCCGTAACCCTGACTTCGGCAGAGGGCCGCTATAGTCGGGAGCGGGGGCTGTCACCGTCAGGCCGGGGCCGGGTGGTGGCTGCGAGGGAGAAAACCTCTATAAAAAGTTACAAGGGGACCTGAGGGAGTGAATCCGGGGTTTTTCACTCTCTCCTGGCGTGGAGGTCCTTTGGTCGGCAAGTGTGTGGTGTCGCCCTGCACGCTTGCCGTCGGGTGGGGGGCGCAAGCCTCTACTGAGAGGGGACAGCTTCGGCTGTCGCAGCAGGCGGTGTTCGCGGTTGTGTGCCTTGGCGATCCCGTGTCACCGCCACTAATGCTGTGTGATGGGCATACCCTGGTGGTTTTAGACGGTAGTCCGGGCGATTCCCGGGAGTCCGTCATACCTGTCCTAGTTCCCCGGCTAGGCGGGATGCGTAAAGGCATTTCCCCAGGGAAAAAAAAAAAAAAAAAAAAAAAAAAAAAAAAGGTTAGGTTAGGTTAGGTTAGGTTAGGTTAGGTTAGGTTAGGTTAGGTTAGGTTAGGTTAGGTTAGGTTAGGTTAGGTTAGGTTAGGTTAGGTTAGGTTAGGTTAGGTTAGGTTAGGTTAGGTTAGGTTAGGTTAGGTTAGGTTAGGTTAGGTTAGGTTAGGTTAGGTTAGGTTAGGTTAGGTTAGGTTAGGTTAGGTTAGGTTAGGTTAGGTTAGGTTAGGTTAGGTTAGGTTAGGTTAGGTTAGGTTAGGTTAGGTTAGGTTGGGGTGCAAGGACTGGTAGACCTCCCCGTGGTGCACCCTGGGAGGGGGGAGATAGCCGCTCAGTTGCGCGTTCGCTGTCTTCCCTCTGCTAACTACCAGTCACAGTCGTGTCAATGCAGTAGAATTCACTGCGTGGGCTTCAGTGCCGTGTTTTGTTGTTGGCCGCTCCCAGCATGCCCCAGTTTTATCTGTGGTGGCAGGGAATCCGGCCGTCTTGGTGGACGAGAGGGCGGCGGTTGGCTCAGGTCAGCTGTCGGCCGACTCGTAACCCGGCCCGTGGGGTCGGCACGAGGGTCGCTGTCTGCGGACGGGGACTGCGAGGAAGGACACCTCTTTAAAAAACCACTTTGGACGAGGAGGGGGGTTCGTAACCGAACCCCTAGGGCGGCCTACGCCAGGTCTCCCTGACATCGTTATCCGCAGCATTCTCTCAACGACCCCTATTGGTGGCGTTATAGGGGTACGAGAGGTGCCAGGCAGACTGCGCGCGGACCGATGGCCTTGCCTTAATTGGCCGGGCCGAGGGGAGTAAACCCCAATAAAAAATCCACAATTCCCTACGCGAGGGTACTCCGCGTAGGGATGCTCTTTTCAGAGCGGCTGGAGTGTGTATCAGCCACCTAGAGCCACTCGCTGCGGCAAAGCCATCGGGATATCGGGGATCTCTGTCCCGATGGTTCTCTTGTCTCCCCTAATCGTGGGAATAATATGGACAATTATTTACAAAAAACAAACAAATCGATGGAATCTAACGACGAAACTGGCAATATCACAACGGACAACGATATTCAAAATGAACAGGTGATGGATGTGAATGAGGGATACGGTAGCTGTGCCGAATCTCTAGCAGATGGGGGCAAATCCGACGGGGAGAATGCTTCGTTATTGGATCGGGACCAGGACTTGACTGAGCCTGTCACGGGGGGGAAAAAGTTATGGAAGGACCCATACATATTTTCTTCGGACGAAGAGAGTTTGCCGCTCAAGAAAATATTTGAGCAAATGGACTCCCGGGACGGTTCCTTAAAGAGAAGGAGGGGAGGGAGCCAGGAAGACGAATTAGGCCCAGATCGCAAAATCACGGCCACAGCTAGGGGGCACCCAAAAGGAGCTTACACTGGCCTAAATCTGGCAAAGGCGCAACTCCGAGAGTCCAGACTCTCGGAGTATGAAAAGGAGACTGAACACAACATCTCCCGTAGTACGGAAAAATTAAAAAAGAAAGGGAAATCGAAGCGGACAGTAGCGTCGCCTGATTGCGATCGACGAATATCTTCCCAGCACCCTGTCGCGGTGAAAGACAGAGCCCGAGAGTTGCTGGCTGAAATTGCTCGCTGCGGCAACATAAAAGGCGACATAAGAGGAAAGATGAACGCCATATGCTACGAGCTCGTGGAGCTTGGCGACGGCCCGGAGGAGTCAGAAGTGGTCCGCTCGTTGCGAGCGGACAACAAGAGAATGTCCGAACAGTTGAAGCAGTGCCAGGATGAGATAAAGGCACTACGCACGGCGTTCTCGGAGAAGTCCACGACTACGAATTCCCAGGTGGCGGGCGGCGCAACTGACGTCCTCCAAGAGCTGGGTGCCCTCATGGACTCCCGGCTGGGAGACTTGAAAAAAGATATGTTTGTGTCACTGGGGGCGATGATAGACGCCCGCTTGGAGAATGTCGAACGCCGGCTCCCTCCGGAGCCAATTCTGCGTCCCCCACTGGCTGCAGACAAGAGGGCTGCGTCTCCGAAAGGGAAAAGAACAGCGGAACCCTCGACCAGCCGAGTGGAGATAGAGGAAAGGGTGGGCCCCAAACCCAAGCAGTCAGCCACCAAGAAAAAAGCGGCTCGCAAAAGTTACCAAGCTGCATTGGTTACCCCAACCCCAGAGGCAGTGCTGCCTACGCCTGCCCCAACGCCGGCGCCGAGGTCGCAGCCTGGCGAATGGGTGGACGTGGTGAAGGGAGGCAAAGTGAAGAAGCCTTCCCAACCTCAAGTCGCGGCTGCCTCTGCCCCTAAGCCGGCTAAGAAGCCTGTGGCTCCCAAATTGGTGGCGCCCTCTTCGGCGGCGGTTGTCATCGCACTGAAGCCGGAGACTGAGATGGATTACATTACAGTAATGGCGAAGGCGACTACCATCAAATTGGAGGAATTAGGCATTTCGCATGTCAAGGTGCGAAAAACTGCAACCGGGGCGCGCATTATCGAGGTTCCCGGGGCGCAAAGCGGTCCTGTAGCCGATAGTTTGGCAGAAAGGCTGCGCAGCCTCATTGGGGATGTGGCCGAGGTCACCAGACCTACTAAAAAAGCGGAATGCCGTATATACGGCTTCGATGAGTCGGTGACCTCGGATCAGATCCAAAAGGAGGTGGCGGCAAAAGGAAAATGCCCGGAAGCCCAAGTCAGCGTTGGCAAAATTAGGTGGGCGGGCAACGGGACAGGCGCCGTCATTGTGCGATGCCCAGTCGCTGTTGCAAAGAGTGTGGTGTCGGCGGGTCGCCTGATGTTGGGCTGGACGGCGGCGCAGGTAAAGGCATTGGAACCGCTACCTATGCGCTGCTACAGATGCATGGGGACGGGTCACACTAGGCCGATGTGTCCATCGCCAGTGGACAGGAGCGGTTGCTGTTTCCGATGCAGCAAGCCGGGGCACACTACGAAAGAGTGTAATGCCACCACTCCGTGGTGCGCTGTGTGTCACCAGGCGAAAAAGGCGGCGGGTCACATCATGGGGGGGCCGTCCTGTGCCCCTCCGAATGTAAAAGGCAGGGAGGTCACTGCAAGGACCTCCAACAAATCTAGTGAGGGGCAACAAATGGACCTCTAATGCCAGAAAGACCCACTGCGCATCTGGAGGTCCTACAATGCAACGCAAACCACTCTGCCCGTGCACAGGATCTCATAATACAGCACATGGCGGAGTGGTGCATCAGCGTTGCTATTATTGCGGAGCCTTATTATGTCCCCTGCCAATCCAACTGGGTGGGGGACACTAACAGTCTAGTGGCGGTGGTTGTTCCTCCAATGGGCAGCCACCCGCCCATAACAAAAATTAGGTGTGGACAGGGGTACGCAGCGGTCAAGTGGGGTGGAATTGTGCTCATCGGCGTTTATTTCTCCCCGAACCGCCCGCTGCATGCCTTTGAACAATTTTTGGAGGAGCTAGAGAGAGTGATAGGAGGCGTGGCGCCGGCGCCAATCTTACTGCTAGGAGACCTCAACGCCAAGTGCGAGGCGTGGGGTTCTCCAAGGACCGATCCGAGAGGAGAAGTCCTGTGGGACTGGGTGACGGGACTGGGGCTGGAAGTCTTAAACCGGGGCACAGCCGAAACCTGCGTACGCCGGCAGGGGGGGTCCATCGTGGATGTATCTTTCGCGACCCCTGCCGTCGCTGCGCGTGTAGCAGATTGGCGTGTCCTGGGGGACGTGGAGACCCTCTCTGACCACTTGTATGTCAGATTTAGGGTCTCCGAGAGCAGGCAAGCCCAATCAGCCGAACCTGCAACAATGAGAAGGGGCTTCCCAAAATGGTGTCTGGGCTCCCTCGATAGGGATGCTGCCAAGGAGGCAGCAATGGTGGAGTCCAGATGGGGGCAGACTCCGGACTTACAGCAGGGGGTGGAGGAAAGGGCGGTCCAGTTTCGGGACTCTCTACAGACGATTTGCGACGCAAGTATGCGCAGAGCGGGTCAGGTTCGCTCCAAGCATCGAGTGTACTGGTGGTCGGAGGAGATTGCAGCCCTCCGGCTGTCATGCAATCGGGCACGGCGGGCGTACACTCGATGCCGGCGGCGCAGGCACACGCCGGATGAAGAGGAGCTCCTCCACAGGGCCCTTAAGGAGGCAAAGGAAACTCTTTGTCTGGCAATTGCTAGAGCCAAAGACGCGGCACACGAGGCGTTCCTGGCCACGCTGGATAGGGATCCATGGGGGCGGCCCTATAAGGTTGTGCGCAACAAAATGCGCAATGGCCCCACCATGGACTCCCTTGAGCCGCAGCTTCTGTCGCAAGTAGTTGAAGGGCTGTTCCCGACAGCCCCCGAGTTTGTCCCACCCGTCATGTCCGAGCCGCAGGAGGAAGGTGCGGTGGACGTGACACCAATCAGTGAGGCCGAGCTGACGTGGGCGGTGCACCGTCTGCGGGCGTGCAAAAAGGCCCCAGGTCCAGACGGTGTTCCGGGCCGGATTCTTCCAATAGCACTGGGTCACCTTGGGAGCCGCCTAAAGGACCTCTTTGATGAGTGTCTGGAGTCTGGGCGGTTCCCAAGGTGCTGGAAGGAGGGGAGACTCTGCCTCATCAGGAAGGAGAGTCGTCCGGCGGAATCCCCATCCGGGTGGAGGCCAATAGTGCTGTTGGATGAATCCGGCAAAATGTTAGAAAGGATCCTCGCTGCGCGTATCATACGGCATTTGGACGGGACGGGCCCCAATATAAGTGACCGCCAATTTGGATTCCGAATTGGGCGGTCCTGTATGGACGCACTAGGGGCCCTGAAACACTTCTGCGAGGATGCGGCAGGGAGAGGGGAGGGAGTCGTCGCGGTGTCACTCGACATCGCCAATGCATTTGGCTCCCTCCCATATTCCGTAATCAAGGAGGCACTTCGGTTTCACGGAGTGCCTCCCTACCTGAGGCGCATCGTAGAGCACTACCTCACACAGAGAGTAGTGCTCTACGAAAACAGAGATGGACAAAGGAGGACGAGGCCCATGGCCTGCGGAGTGCCCCAGGGGTCTGTACTCGGGCCCCTGTTATGGAACCTGGGGTTCGACTGGGCCATCAGGGGTGTCCTCCTTCCCCGGATGGCAGTCATCTGCTACGCCGACGACACCTTGGTTGCCGTCCGGGGGGCAGAGCTGCGTGAGAGCTTGCGGAGGGCTGAAGTGGCGGCGGATCTGATGATCACCCGCATCCGGCTGCTGGGGCTGAGAGTGTCCCTTCCCAAAACAGAAGCTATCATTTTTGGGGGGAGGGGATGGCGGCCGCCTGCGGGTGCATCGATTAGGGTTGCTGGGGAAGCGGTTCAGGTTAGGCCCCATATCAAATATTTGGGGCTTATCTTGGACCGCAAATGGAAGTTTGAGGAGCACTTCCGCCAACTCGCTCCCAGGATAGTCGCAGCTGCATCGGCCTTGGGTAGGCTGCTGCCAAACGTGGGAGGACCGTCTGTTACGTGCCGCCGCCTGTACGCGGGGGTCGCCCGGAGCATGGCCCTTTACGGGGCCCCAATTTGGGTAGACTCCCTAAGTGCGGCAAACAAGGCCCTACTCAGGAGGCCCCAAAGGGTGGTGGCCATCCGTATTTGTAGGGCCTACGTGACGGTGGCGTGGGCAGCAGCGTGTGCGCTGGCGAGCACTCCCCCATGGGAGTTTGACGCCGAGATGCTCGCCGAAGCGCACAGGGAGCGGGTAGGTTGGAGGGCTACCGGGGAGTTTCCAGCCCCGGAAGAAATAAGGGCCATGAGAAGGCGGACAGAGCTGAGGTTAAGGGAAAAGTGGAAGAACGACCTCGAGGACTCTCCCTATGGAGTCCGCACCATAGGGGCACTCCTCGGGTCGTTCGATAGATGGCTGGACAGGGAACATGGCAAGGTGGGGTTCAGACTGACGCAGATAATGACCGGACATGGCTGCTTCGGTCATTATCTGCACAAAATAAAGAGGGAGGAGAGCCCCACCTGCCATGAGTGCGGGGCGGAGGATGACACGGCCCAGCACACTCTGCAGCACTGTGCTCGCTGGGAGCAGGAGCGACGAAACCTAATAGCAGCCATCCAGACGGACGATCTCTCGCTGCCGAACATTGTGGCTGTGATGTTGCGTGGCGAGAGATATTGGGAAGCAATAGCCTCCTTCTGCGAATCAATCATCTCGCAGAAGGAGGCCGCGGAGAGGGAGCGCGAAGATAGTGCGGACGCGCTCCCGCTCCGACGCAGACGAAGGGGTAGAGGACGCGCACGGTATGCTGCCGCAGGCCGCGTCCTCCCCCAGTAGGGCTCGTGGGTTATATAGCTATATATAACCCACACAGTACGGTCGTACATGTTTGAGGGGAGGGTCAAAGCGTCCTGACCTTCCCCTCCTTTGGCGCGGGTGCCCTGGCACAAACTCGCCAGGGCCGCCGGGGGGCGTCGTGGTGAAATGTTCGCGATCCCATGGCGCCCCCCTTAACGGCAGAGCGGGTGACGCCGGTGTGTTTTTAGTGGGTATGCTCCTCCCCTCCCTCTGACTAGCAGAGGGGGTTGCGGGATGGAGTGAGTCCCACATAACCCCCGAAAGGCCTCGCGGCTGGGGGTATGCGTAACAGCATTTTCACACCGTCAAAAAAAAAAAAAAAAAAAAAAAAAAAAAGGTTAGGTTAGGTTAGGTTAGGTTAGGTTAGGTTAGGTTAGGTTAGGTTAGGTTAGGTTAGGTTAGGTTAGGTTAGGTTAGGTTAGGTTAGGTTTGGAAGGAAAAACCAATGTCGTGCGGCGTCCCACAGGGGTCCGTCCTCGGACCGCTCCTGTGGAATGTCGGCTACGACTGGGTTTTACGAGGAAGGACCCTGCGTGGCGTTGCACTGACGTGCTATGCTGACGACACTCTCGTCACGGCGGTGGCTGACACATTTAGAGAGGCGTCTCTTTTGGCAACGGCGAGTGTTGCTCACGTGGTGGCGAGGATTAAGAAACTAGGGCTTGAGGTGGCCCTACATAAATCAGAGGCCATCTGTTTTCACGGTCCCCGTAAGGCGCCCCCACCTGGCGCACAACTGGTAGTCGGAGGAGTTTCCGTCGGCGTCGAGTCTACAATGAAATACCTGGGACTTGTACTCGACAGCCGATGGAACTTCAAGGAGCATTTCCAGCGCTTGGCCCCGAAGCTCATCGGAGCCGCGAGAGCGCTTGGTCGGCTCCTACCTAATGTAGGCGGACCAAATGTCGGCTGTCGGCGACTCTATACAATGGTAGTGAGGTCGATGGCTCTGTACGGGTCTCCTATCTGGGTAGATGCTCTAAATGCCCATAACAAGGCCCTTCTACGAAGGCCACAAAGAGCCATGGCCATTAGAGTCGTGCGGGGATATCGAACGATATCTTATGAGGCAGCCTGCGTCATGGCCGGGACTCCACCCTGGGACCTAGACGCCGAAGTTCTGGCTAGCGTGTACAGTCAGATCACCAACTCGCGAGCCGGAGGACAAGAGCCGTTGCCGGAGGAGATAAAACGCTGGAGAATGGACGCGAGAGACACTCTTCTCCGGAAGTGGGGCGAAAGACTGGAAGATCCGAGTGCCGGTCGAGCGACAGTCAGTGCCATTAAGCCAGTGCTAAAAGAATGGGTTGAGAGGCAACATGGAGTGGTGTCTTTTCACCTTGCACAGGTCTTATCTGGTCACGGGTGCTTTGGCAAGTACCTGTGCAAGGTGTCTAGAAGGGAACCGACGTCAGCGTGTCACCACTGTAATGGTGCAGAAGACACAGCGCAGCACACGCTGGCAGAGTGCCCCGGATGGGCTGAGCAGAGAAACCGTTTGGTTTCAACAGTCGGGGCGGACTTAACCTTACCGGCTATTGTGAAGACCATGGTCGAAACCAGGCGGTGCTGGCAAGCCGTAGCCTCCTTTTGCGAGGAAGTAATGGCGAGTAAAGAGGTGGCCGAGCGCGCACGGGAAGAGGATGCCGGAGCCGACCCGATGCGGCGCAGACGGATAGGGCGCAGGCGTCGGGCGCACGATCGCCGGTTGCCGCCATAGTGAGGACCTCCGGGTGGCAGTCACGGGGGCGTCTGCCATCCACTGGAAAGGAGTCCTCGAGATGAGGGGCGTGCATAGTGTTCTGGTACGCCCCTAACAGTGTTTGGGTGATCCAGCAAATCACCCAGGGACGGGCCCGCTGGGCAACTGCTGGTGGAGTCGCGGATGTGTGCTACAGCGTTCCCGTGGCTCCACCATAAGCAGTGTGAAGGAGACCCCAGGTTTTTAGTCAGTAGGAATCTGACATATCCACTGCGCTTCCCCCGAGGCGTGGTGGAATCTCATGAAAGATTTTCCTGGGTAAACAAAAAAAAAAAAGGTTAGGTTAGGTTAGGTTAGGTTAGGTTAGGTTAGGTTAGGTTAGGTTAGGTTAGGTTAGGTTAGGTTAGGTTAGGTTAGGTTAGGTTAGGTTAGGTTAGGTTAGGTTAGGTTAGGTTAGGTTAGGTTAGGTTAGGTTAGGTTAGGTTAGGTTAGGTTAGGTTAGGTTAGGTTAGGTTAGGTTAGGTTAGGTTAGGTTAGGTTAGGTTAGGTTAGGTTAGGTTAGGTTAGGTTAGGTTAGGTTAGGTTAGGTTAGGTTAGGTTAGGTTAGGTTAGGTTAGGTTAGGTTAGGTTAGGTTAGGTTAGGTTAGGTTAGGTTAGGTTAGGTTAGGTTAGGTTAGGTTAGGTTAGGTTAGGTTAGGTTAGGTTAGGTTAGGTTAGGTTAGGTTAGGTTAGGTTAGGTTAGGTTAGGTTAGGTTAGGTTAGGTTAGGTTAGGTTAGGTTAGGTTAGGTTAGGTTAGGTTAGGTTAGGTTAGGTTAGGTTAGGTTAGGTTAGGTTAGGTTAGGTTAGGTTAGGTTAGGTTAGGTTAGGTTAGGTTAGGTTAGGTTAGGTTAGGTTAGGTTAGGTTAGGTTAGGTTAGGTTAGGTTAGGTTAGGTTAGGTTAGGTTAGGTTAGGTTAGGTTAGGTTAGGTTAGGTTAGGTTAGGTTAGGTTAGGTTAGGTTAGGTTAGGTTAGGTTAGGTTAGGTTAGGTTAGGTTAGGTTAGGTTAGGTTAGGTTAGGTTAGGTTAGGTTAGGTTAGGTTAGGTTAGGTTAGGTTAGGTTAGGTTAGGTTAGGTTAGGTTAGGTTAGGTTAGGTTAGGTTAGGTTAGGTTGGGGCGCGAGACAGGTAACCTCCTCGAGTGTCCGGGCTCTACCAATACCTGTTGATCCGGTTGATCCGCAGGTAAGGGTAGAGTCTTGGCCGGTGCGTCCTGGAGGCACGGCAAGTGATCATTTAGTGGACCCTAAGTGATCACTTGTCGGGCTACCAATAACCTGTCAGGGGGGGAGGAGGGTATCGGACCAAGGACTTCTCCACGGAGAAATCCCCAGGTCCGACGAAGGTGGGCCGCTTCGGCGGCGTAGTGCGGTTCGAGGCACCGACCGTTTGCCTCGTCAAATATAACGGCCCCGTAATCCCGACTAGGCAGAGGGCCGATGATGTCCGGACCGGGGACTGTGAAGACCCCGCTTGCGGTAGGCTTGCAGTCGCGAGGAAGAAAACCTCTATAAAAAATTACACGGCCCACTGGGGGGCCGGCGGCTTCGGCTGCGGAGGGCTGCGGGGTAGGGGCGTTTGTCCTCCCGCTGGGCGCCGGGGTAGGGGCGTTTGTCCTCCCGGTGCCGTGGCGCGGGTGGGACCAGATCACCGTGTGTCGGTGCTGGTCCCTAACCTTCCCGGGGTGTAGGGAGGTCGGTGCGGGAAGGCACACTGGTCATGCTACAGTGTGCCTTTTTGGTGAGGTTCGCCTTAGGGCGATGGTGCCGGTGATGTCGTGGTGAAATGTTCGCGATCCCATGGCATCACCACTCGGGCACGGTGGAGGCAGCATCCCAGAGTTTTAGTGGGTAGGCTGGTCCTCGTTTGGACCGGAGAGTCCCACATAACTAATGCGTAATATCTGGCTTGTCCCCGCAGGCCTCATCTTACGTATTGGTATGCGTAACGCATTTCTCTGGGTAAAAAAAAAAAAAAAAAAAAAAAAAAAAAAAAAAAAAAAAGGTTAGGTTAGGTTAGGTTAGGTTAGGTTAGGTTAGGTTAGGTTAGGTTAGGTTAGGTTAGGTTAGGTTAGGTTAGGTTAGGTTAGGTTAGGTTAGGTTAGGTTAGGTTAGGTTAGGTTAGGTTAGGTTAGGTTAGGTTAGGTTAGGTTAGGTTAGGTTAGGTTAGGTTAGGTTAGGTTAGGTTAGGTTAGGTTAGGTTAGGTTAGGTTAGGTTAGGTTAGGTTAGGTTAGGTTAGGTTAGGTTAGGTTAGGTTAGGTTAGGTTAGGTTAGGTTAGGTTAGGTTAGGTTAGGTTAGGTTAGGTTAGGTTAGGTTAGGTTAGGTTAGGTTAGGTTAGGTTAGGTTAGGTTAGGTTAGGTTAGGTTAGGTTAGGTTAGGTTAGGTTAGGTCGGGGCGCGAGACAGGTAACCTCCTCGAGTGTCCGGGCTCTACCAATACCTGTTGATCCGGTTGATCCGCAGGTAAGGGTAGAGTCTTGGCCGGTGCGTCCTGGAGGCACGGCAAGTGATCATTTAGTGGACCCTAAGTGATCACTTGTCGGGCTACCAATAACCTGTCAGGGGGGGAGGAGGGTGTCGGACCAAGGACTTCTCCACGGAGAAATCCCCAGGTCCGACGAAGGTGGGCCGCTTCGGCGGCGTAGTGCGGTTCGAGGCACCGACCGTTTGCCTCGTCAAATATAACGGCCCCGTAATCCCGACTAGGCAGAGGGCCGATGATGTCCGGACCGGGGACTGTGAAGACCCCGCTTGCGGTAGGCTTGCAGTCGCGAGGAAGAAAACCTCTATAAAAAATTACACGGCCCACTGGGGGGCCGGCGGCTTCGGCTGCGGAGGGCTGCGGGGTAGGGGCGTTTGTCCTCCCGCTGGGCGCCGGGGTAGGGGCGTTTGTCCTCCCGGTGCCGTGGCGCGGGTGGGACCAGATCACCGTGTGTCGGTGCTGGTCCCTAACCTTCCCGGGGTGTAGGGAGGTCGGTGCGGGAAGGCACACTGGTCATGCTACAGTGTGCCTTTTTGGTGAGGTTTCGCCTTAGGGCGATGGTGCCGGTGATGTCGTGGTGAAATGTTCGCGATCCCATGGCATCACCACTCGGGCACGGTGGAGGCAGCATCCCAGAGTTTTAGTGGGTAGGCTGGTCCTCTTTTGGACCGGAGAGTCCCACATAACTAATGCGTAATATCTGGCTTGTCCCCGCAGGCCTCATATTACGTATTGGTATGCGTAACGCATTTCTCTGGGTCAAAAAAAAAAAAAAAAAAGGTTAGGTTAGGTTAGGTTAGGTTAGGTTAGGTTAGGTTAGGTTAGGTTAGGTTAGGTTAGGTTAGGTTAGGTTAGGTTAGGTTAGGTTAGGTTAGGTTAGGTTAGGTTAGGTTAGGTTAGGTTAGGTTAGGTTAGGTTAGGTTAGGTTAGGTTAGGTTAGGTTAGGTTAGGTTAGGTTAGGTTAGGTTAGGTTAGGTTAGGTTAGGTTGGGGTGCAAGGACTGGTAGACCTCCCCGTGGTGCACCCTGGGAGGGGGGAGATAGCCGCTCAGTTGCGCGTTCGCTGTCTTCCCTCTGCTAACTACCAGTCACAGTCGTGTCAATGCAGTAGTCACTGCGTGGGCTTCAGTGCCGTGTTTTGATGTTGGCCACTCCCAGCATGCCCCAGTTTTAACTGTGGTGGCAGGGAAACTGGCCGTCTTGGTGAAGGAGAGGGCGGCGGTTGGCTCAGGTCAGCTGTCGGCCGACTCGTAACCCGGCCCGTGGGGTCGGCACGAGGGTCGCTGTCTGCGGACGGGGACTGCGAGGAAGGACACCTCTTTAAAAAACCACTTTGGACGAGGAGGGGGGTTCCTAACCGAACCCCTAGGGGGGCCTACGCCAGGTCTCCCTGACATCGTTATCCGCAGCATTCTCTCAACGACCCCTATTGGTGGCGTTATAGGGGTACGAGAGGTGCCAGGCAGACTGCGTGCGGACCGATGGCCTTGCCTTAATTGGCCGGGCCGAGGGGAGTAAACCCCAATAAAAAATCCACAATTCCCTACGCGAGGGTACTCCGCGTAGGGATGCTCTTTTCAGAGCGGCTGGAGTGTGTATCAGCCACCTAGAGCCACTCGCTGCGGCAAAGCCATCGGGATATCGGGGATCTCTGTCCCGATGGTTCTCTTGTCTCCCCTAATCGTGGGAATAATATGGACAATTATTTACAAAAAACAAACAAATCGATGGAATCTAACGACGAAACTGGCAATATCACAACGGACAACGATATTCAAACTGAACTGGTGATGGATGTGAATGAGGGATACGGTAGCTGTGCCGAATCTCTAGCAGATGGGAGCAAATCCGACGGGGAGAATGCTTCGTTATTGAATCGGGATCAGGACTTAACTGAGCCTGTCACGGGGGGGAAAAAGTTTTGGAAGGACCCATATATATTTTCTTCGGACGAAGAGAGTTTGCCTCTCAAGGAGCAAATGGACTCCCGGGATGGTTCCTTAAAGAGGAGGAGGGGAGGTGACTCCCAGGAAGACGAATTAGGCCCAGATCGCAAAATCACGGCCACAGCTAGGGGGCACCCAAAAGGAGCTTACGCTGGCCTAAATCTGGCAAAGGCGCAACTCCGAGAGTCCAGACTCTCGGAGTACGAAAAGGAGACTGAACACGACACCTACCGTAAAACGGAAAAGGGCAAAAAGAAGGGGAAATCTAAGCGGACAGTAGCGTCGCCTGATTGCGATCGACGGATATCTTCCCAGCCGCCTTCCGCGGTGAAAGACAGAGCCAGAGAGTTACTGGCTGAAATCTCTCGCTGCGGCAACATAAAAGGCGATATCAGAGGGAAAATGAACGCCATTTGCTACGAGCTTGTTGAGCTCGGCGACGGCCTGGAGGAATCAGAAGTGGTCCGTTCATTGCGAGCGGACAACAAGAGAATGTGCGAGCAGCTGAAGCAGTGCCAGCAGGAGATCAAGGCACTACGCACGGCGTTTTCGGAGAAGTCCACGACTACGAATCCCCAGGTGGCGGGCGGCGCAACTGACGTCCTCCAAGAGCTGGGTGCCCTCATGGACTCTCGGCTGGGAGATTTGAAAAAAGACATGTTTGTGTCACTGGGGGCGATGATAGACGCCCGCTTGGAGAATGTCGAACGCCGGCTCCCTCCGGAGCCAATTCTGCGTCCCCCACTGGCTGCAGACAAGAGGGCTGCGTCTCCGAAAGGGAAAATGACTGCGGAACCCTCGACCAGCCGAGTGGAGATAGAGGAAAGGGTGGGCCTCAAACCCAAGCAGTCAGCCGCCAAGAAAAAAGCGGCTCGCAAAAGTTACCAAGCTGCAGTGGCTACCCCAACCCCAGAGGCAGTGCTGCCTACGCCTGCCCCAACGCCGGCGCCGAGGTCACAGCCTGGTGAATGGGTGGACGTGGGGAAGGGAGGCAAAGCGAAGAAACCTTCCCAACTTCGAGCCGCGACTGCCCCTGCCCCCAAGCCGGCTAAGAAGCCTGTGGCTCCTAAATTGGTGGCGCCCTCATCGACGGCGGTTGTTATTGCACTGAAGCCGGAGTCAGAAACGGATTACTTAACAGTTATGACTAAAGCGACTACCATCAAACTGGAGGAGTTAGGCATTGCGCATGTCAAGGTGCGAAAAACAGCAACCGGGGCGCGTATTATCGAGGTTCCCGGGGCGCAAAGCGGTCCTGTAGCCGACAATCTGGCTGAAAGGCTGCGCAGCCTCATTGGGGATGTAGCCGAGGTCACCAGACCTACTAAAAAAGCGGAATGCCGCATATACGGCTTCGATGAGTCGGTGACCTCGGATCAGATCCAAAAGGAGGTGGCGGCAAAAGGAAAATGCCCGGAAGCCCAAGTCAGTGTTGGCAAAATTAGGTGGGCGGGCAACGGGACAGGCGCCGTCATTGTGCGATGCCCAGTCGCTGTTGCAAAGAGTGTGGTGTCGGCGGGTCGCCTGATGTTGGGCTGGACGGCGGCGCAGGTAAAGGCATTGGAACCGCTACCTATGCGCTGCTACAGATGCATGGGGACGGGTCACACTAGGCCGATGTGTCCATCGCCAGTGGACAGGAGCGGTTGCTGTTTCCGATGCAGCAAGCCGGGGCACACTACGAAAGAGTGTAATGCCACCACTCCGTGGTGCGCTGTGTGTCACCAGGCGAAAAAGGCGGCGGGTCACATCATGGGGGGGCCGTCCTGTGCCCCTCCGAATGTAAAAGGCAGGGAGGTCACTGCAAGGACCTCCAACAAATCTAGTGAGGGGCAACAAATGGACCTCTAATGCCAGTAAGACCCACTGCGCATCTGGAGGTCCTACAATGCAACGCAAACCACTCTGCCCGTGCACAGGATCTCATAATACAGCACATGGCGGAGTGGTGCATCAGCGTTGCCATTATTGCGGAGCCTTATTATGTCCCCTGCCAATCCAACTGGGTGGGGGACACTAACAGTCTAGTGGCGGTGGTTGTTCCTCCAATGGGCAGCCACCCGCCCATAACAAAAATTAGGTGTGGACAGGGGTACGCAGCGGTCAAGTGGGGTGGAATTGTGCTCATCGGCGTTTATTTCTCCCCGAACCGCCCGCTGCATGCCTTTGAACAATTTTTGGAGGAGCTAGAGAGAGTGATAGGAGGCGTGGCGCCGGCGCCAATCTTACTGCTAGGAGACCTCAACGCCAAGTGCGAGGCGTGGGGTTCTCCAAGGACCGATCCGAGAGGAGAAGTCCTGTGGGACTGGGTGACGGGACTGGGGCTGGAAGTCTTAAACCGGGGCACAGCCGAAACCTGCGTACGCCGGCAGGGGGGGTCCATCGTGGATGTATCTTTCGCGACCCCTGCCGTCGCTGCGCGTGTAGCAGATTGGCGTGTCCTGGGGAACGTGGAGACCCTCTCTGACCACTTGTATGTCAGATTTAGGGTCTCCGAGAGCAGGCAAGCCCAATCAGCCGAACCTGCAACAATGAGAAGGGGCTTCCCAAAATGGTGTCTGGGCTCCCTCGATAGGGATGCTGCCAAGGAGGCAGCAATGGTGGAGTCCAGATGGGGGCAGACTCCGGACTTACAGCAGGGGGTGGAGGAAAGGGCGGTCCAGTTTCGGGACTCTCTACAGACGATTTGCGACGCAAGTATGCGCAGAGCGGGTCAGGTTCACTCCAAGCATCGAGTGTACTGGTGGTCGGAGGAGATTGCAGCCCTCCGGCTGTCATGCAATCGGGCACGGCGGGCGTACACTCGATGCCGGCGGCGCAGGCACACGCCGGATGAAGAGGAGCTCCTCCACAGGGCCCTTAAGGAGGCAAAGGAAACTCTTTGTCTGGCAATTGCTAGAGCCAAAGACGCGGCACACGAGGCGTTCCTGGCCACGCTGGATAGGGATCCATGGGGGCGGCCCTATAAGGTTGTGCGCAACAAAATGCGCAATGGCCCCACCATGGACTCCCTTGAGCCGCAGCTTCTGTCGCAAGTAGTTGAAGGGCTGTTCCCGACAGCCCCAGAGTTTGTCCCACCCGTCATGTCCGAGCCGCAGGAGGAAGGTGCGGTGGACGTGACACCAATCAGTGAGGCCGAGCTGACGTGGGCGGTGCACCGTCTGCGGGCGTGCAAAAAGGCCCCAGGTCCAGACGGTGTTCCGGGCCGGATTCTTCCAATAGCACTGGGTCACCTTGGGAGCCGCCTAAAGGACCTCTTTGATGAGTGTCTGGAGTCTGGGCGGTTCCCAAGGTGCTGGAAGGAGGGGAGACTCTGCCTCATCAGGAAGGAGAGTCGTCCGGCGGAATCCCCATCCGGGTGGAGGCCAATAGTGCTGTTGGATGAATCCGGCAAAATGTTAGAAAGGATCCTCGCTGCGCGTATCATACGGCATTTGGACGGGACGGGCCCCAATATAAGTGACCGCCAATTTGGATTTCGAATTGGGCGGTCCTGTATGGACGCACTAGGGGCCCTGAAACACTTCTGCGAGGATGCGGCAGGGAGAGGGGAGGGAGTCGTCGCGGTGTCACTCGACATCGCCAATGCATTTGGCTCCCTCCCATATTCCGTAATCAAGGAGGCACTTCGGTTTCACGGAGTGCCTCCCTACCTGAGGCGCATCGTAGAGCACTACCTCACACAGAGAGTAGTGCTCTACGAAAACAGAGATGGACAAAGGAGGACGAGGCCCATGGCCTGCGGAGTGCCCCAGGGGTCTGTACTCGGGCCCCTGTTATGGAACCTGGGGTTCGACTGGGCCATCAGGGGTGTCCTCCTTCCCCGGATGGCAGTCATCTGCTACGCCGACGACACCATGGTTGCCGTCCGGGGGGCAGAGCTGCGTGAGAGCTTGCGGAGGGCTGAAGTGGCGGCGGATCTGATGATCACCCGCATCCGGCTGCTGGGGCTGAGAGTGTCCCTTCCCAAAACAGAAGCTATCATTTTTGGGGGGAGGGGATGGCGGCCGCCTGCGGGTGCATCGATTAGGGTTGCTGGGGAAGCGGTTCAGGTTAGGCCCCATATCAAATATTTGGGGCTTATCCTGGACCGCAAATGGAAGTTTGAGGAGCACTTCCGCCAACTCGCTCCCAGGATAGTTGCGGCTGCATCGGCCTTGGGTAGGCTGCTGCCAAACGTGGGAGGACCGTCTGTTACGTGCCGCCGCCTGTACGCGGGGGTCGCCCGGAGCATGGCCCTTTACGGGGCCCCAATTTGGGTAGACTCCCTAAGTGCGGCAAACAAGGCCCTACTCAGGAGGCCCCAAAGGGTGGTGGCCATCCGTATTTGTAGGGCCTACGTGACGGTGGCGTGGGTAGCAGCGTGTGCGCTGGCGAGCACTCCCCCATGGGAGTTTGACGCCGAGATGCTCGCCGAAGCGCACAGGGAGCGGGTAGGTTGGAGGGCTACCGGGGAGTTTCCAGCTCCGGAAGAAATAAGGGCCATGAGAAGGCGGACAGAGCTGAGGTTAAGGGAAAAGTGGAAGAACGACCTCGAGGACTCTCCCTATGGAGTCCGCACCATAGGGGCACTCCTCGGGTCGTTCGATAGATGGCTGGACAGGGAACATGGCAAGGTGGGGTTCAGACTGACGCAGATAATGACCGGACATGGCTGCTTCGGTCATTATCTGCACAAAATAAAGAGGGAGGAGAGCCCCACCTGCCATGAGTGCGGGGCGGAGGATGACACGGCCCAGCACACTCTGCAGCACTGTGCTCGCTGGGAGCAGGAGCGACGAAACCTAATAGCAGCCATCCAGACGGACGATCTCTCGCTGCCGAACATTGTGGCTGTGATGTTGCGTGGCGAGAGATATTGGGAAGCAATAGCCTCCTTCTGCGAATCAATCATCTCGCAGAAGGAGGCCGCGGAGAGGGAGCGCGAAGATAGTGCGGACGCGCTCCCGCTCCGACGCAGACGAAGGGGAAGAGGACGCGCACGGTATGCTGCCGCAGGCCGCGTCCTCCCCCAGTAGGGCTCGTGGGTTATAGAGTTATATATAACCCACATAGTACGGTCGTACATGTTTGAGGGGAGGGTCAAAGCGTCCTGACCTTCCCCTCCTTTGGCGCGGGTGCCCTGGCACAAACTCGCCAGGGCCGCCGGGGGGCGTCGTGGTGAAATGTTCGCGATCCCATGGCGCCCCCCTTAACGGCAGAGCGGGTGACGCCGGTGTGTTTTTAGTGGGTATGCTCCTCCCCTCCCTCTGACTAGCAGAGGGGGTTGCGGGATGGAGTGAGTCCCACATAACCCCCGAATGCCTCGCGGCTGGGGGTATGCGGTACAGCATTTTTCACACCGTCAAAAAAAAAAAAAAAAAAAAGGTTAGGTTTGGTTAGGTTAGGTTAGGTTAGGTTAGGTTAGGTTAGGTTAGGTTAGGTTAGGTTAGTGGTTAGGTTAGGTTAGGTTAGGTTAGGTTAGGTTAGGTTAGGTTTGGTTAGGTTAGGTTAGGTTAGGTTAGGTTAGGTTAGGGTTAGGTTAGGTTAGGTTAGGTTAGGTTAGGTTAGGTTAGGTTAGGTTAGGTTAGGTTAGGTAGGTTAGGTTAGGTTTGGGTTAGGTTAGGTTAGGTTAGGTTAGGTTAGGTTAGGTTAGGTTAGGTTAGGTTAGGTTAGGTTAGGTTAGGTTAGGTTAGGTTAGGTTAGGTTAGGTTAGGTTAGGTTAGGTTAGGTTAGGTTAGGTTAGGTTAGGTTAGGTTAGGTTAGGTTAGGTTAGGTTAGGTTAGGTTAGGTTAGGTTAGGTTAGGTTAGGTTAGGTTAGGTTAGGTTAGGTTAGGTTAGGTTAGGGTAGGTTAGGTTGGTTAGGTTAGGTTAGGTTAGGTTAGGTTAGGTTAGGTTAGGTTAGGTTAGGTTAGTTAGGTTAGGTTAGGTTAGGTTAGGTTGGTTAGGTTAGGTTAGGTTAGGTTAGGTTAGGTTAGGTTAGGTTAGGTTAGTTAGGTTAGGTTAGGTTGGTTAGGTTAGGGTTAGGTTAGGTTAGGTTAGGTTAGGTTAGGTTAGGTTAGGTTAGGTTAGGTTAGGTTAGGTTAGGTTAGGTTAGGTTAGGTTAGGTTAGGTTAGGGTAGGTTAGGTTAGGTTAGGTTAGGTTAGGTTAGGTTAGGTTAGGTTAGGTTAGGTTAGGTTAGGTTAGGTTAGGTTAGGTTAGGTAGGTTAGGTTAGGTTAGGTTAGGTTAGGTTAGGTTAGGTTAGGGTTAGGTTAGGTTAGGTTAGTAGGTTAGGTTAGGTTAGGTTTGGTTAGGTTAGGTTAGGTTAGGTTAGGTTTGGTAGGTTAGGTTAGGTTAGGTTAGGTTAGGTTAGGTTAGGTTAGGTTAGGTTAGGTTAGGTTAGGTTAGGTTAGGTTAGGTTAGGTTAGGTTAGGTTAGGTTAGGTAGGTTAGGTTAGGTTAGTTAGGTAGTAGGTAGGTTAGGTTAGGTTAGGTTAGGTTAGGTTAGGTTAGGTTAGGTTAGGTTAGGTTAGGTTAGGTTAGGTTAGGTAGGTTAGGTTAGGGTTAGGTTAGTTAGGTTAGGTTAGGTTAGGTTAGGTTAGGTTAGGTTAGGTTAGGTTAGGTTAGGTTAGGTTAGGTTAGGTTAGGTTAGGTTAGGTTAGGTTAGGTTAGGTTAGGTTAGGTTAGGTAGTTAGGTTAGGTTAGGTTAGGTTAGGTTAGGTTAGGTTAGGTTAGGTTAGGTTAGGTTAGGTTAGGTTAGGTTAGGTTAGGTTAGGTTAGGTTAGGTTAGTTAGGTTAGGTTAGGTTAGGTTAGGTTAGGTTAGGTTAGGTTAGGTTAGGTTAGGTTAGGTTAGGTTAGGTTAGTTAGGTTAGGTTAGGTTAGGTTCGGTTAGGTTAGGTTAGGTTAGGTTAGGTTAGGTTAGGTTAGGTTAGGTTAGGTTAGGTTAGGTTAGGTTAGGTTAGGTTAGGTTAGGTTAGGTTAGGTTAGGTTAGGTTAGGTAGGTTAGGTTAGGTTAGGTTAGGTTAGGTTAGGTTAGGTTAGGTTAGGTTAGGTTAGGTTAGGTTAGGTTAGGTTTAGGTTAGGTTAGGTTAGGTTAGGTTAGGTTAGGTTAGGTTAGGTTAGGTTAGGTTAGGTAGGTTAGGTTAGGTTAGGTTAGGTTAGGTTAGGTTAGGTTAGGTTAGGTTAGGTTAGGTTAGGTTAGGTTAGGTTAGGTTAGGTTAGGTTAGGTTAGGTTAGGTTAGGTTAGGTTAGGTTAGGTTAGGTTAGGTTGGGGCGCGAGACAGGTAACCTCCTCGAGTGTCCGGGCTCTACCAATACCTGTTGATCCGGTTGATCCGCAGGTAAGGGTAGAGTCTTGGCCGGTGCCGTCCTGGAGGCACGGCAAGTGATCATTTAGTGGACCCTAGTGATCACTTGTCGGGCTACCAATAACCTGTCAGGGGGGAGAGGGTGTCGGACCAAGGACTTCTCCACGGAGAAATCCCAGGTCCGACGAAGGTGGGCCGCTTCGGCGGCGTAGTGCGGTTCGAGGCACCGACCGTTTGCCTCGTCAAAATATAACGGCCCCGTAATCCCGACTAGGCAGAGGGCCGATGATGTCCGGACCGGGGACTGTGAAGACCCCGCTTGCGTAGGCTTGCAGTCGCGAGGAAAGAAAACCTCTATAAAAAATTACACGGCCCACTGGGGGGCCGGCGGCTTCGGCTGCGGAGGGCTGCGGGTAGGGGCGTTTGTCCTCCCGCTGGGCGCCGGGGTAGGGGCGTTTGTCCTCCCGGTGCCGTGGCGCGGGTGGGACCAGATCACCGTGTGTCGGTGCTGGTCCCTAACCTTCCCGGGGTGTAGGGAGGTCGGTGCGGGAAGGCACACTGGTCATGCTACAGTGTGCCTTTTTGGTGAGGTTTCGCCTTAGGGCGATGGTGCCGGTGATGTCGTGGTGAAATGTTCGCGATCCCTGGCAT